>JBDJHY010874503.1:2887-14936 GCA_039654485.1 Withania somnifera
TTTTTAGTTCCCAAAAAGGCATATTTTAAATGGTTTGGTAGTACTTTGAGCTCCAAAGAAAGAGGTATTCAATTGATGGATTTTCTGGCAGCGTCAGCCAATTTTGTAGGTCTAGGTCGAGATTTCTTAGCTCATATGAGTATGACCCTACCCTAGTTAAGGCGTTCACAATTTCCTCATAAGCCTTCATTCCTTCACCATCGTAGTTCATTACAACTGCTGCCAATGAATTGATAAATAGTTTCTCATCAACCTAGGGTTCTTTGACTTCATCCCATTCAGGCTCAATAACAAAAACCATATTTATATCCCATGGTTTCTTTATGGACTTACAAATATTGAACGTTACCTCTTTAGTGTTTAACTAAAATTTCATCCTCTCTCAACATCCACCACAGCTCTTCCAGTTGCTAAAAATGGTCTACCCAGAATGATGGGATCCTCAAAAACATCACAGTCGAGGATAAGAAAATCGACCAAAATTCCTTCTATTTGGGGGCTGCTAAGACCAACTGCCTGTAGATTGCCAAAGGCATCAAATTGATAATGGCTCCTAAATCATACAGTGCTTGAGAAAAATATAAATTTCCAATAGTATAAGGAATAGTGAATGCTCCAAGGTCTTCCTTGTTTTGCACCAAAGACCGGGATGATATAGCTCCTGAATGATGAATATTATCTTCGGGCCCAAAAATGACCCTTTTTTCCTGGTTACCAAATCTTTCATGAATTTAGCATAATTGGGAATCTGTTCAAATACTTCCACCAATGGTACATTCACCGACAGTTGTTTCAACATGGTCATACACTTTTAGAAGTGTCTATCCTCAGCTTTCTTTTTCATTTCCTAAGGGAAAAAAGGTGGAGGTGGAGGTGGAGGTGGAGGTCGGGGTATTTCAGTTATCTTTTCTGGTTCTGTCTTACACATTTCAATCACAAGGCTCTTTTTCCTTTATGATTCATTTGCTTTCGTTTCCCCCAAATATGCTTTTATGGTTGATTGTTCGGTTGTTCTAGTCATTTCTTTAGATGGCTCTAGACCGACTAGAAACTTGCCACTACATGTGGTGATATCTATACAATGGTTTTGTCCCTTAGAACTAGATGCCAGATTACTTCCTTTTTTATGGTTCAAGGAAGTGGACATCTATCCCATTTGAAACTCTAGCTGCTTTATCGACATTAAATGTAATTCAACCACTTGATCAATATTTGAAATCTTCCTAGTTATTGCATCCAATATTTCACTGGAAGATTCTACTTTCTGAAGTAACGTGGCTAATATTTCTTCCACCCTCGATTTACCAGTTGCTTCCTCTTACTGCCCTAGCTGCCAGTAACCTCCACTCTTCTTCTACTCATAAGCATATTTATTCCTCCAATTACTATGCACTCTATTATGATAATCATCGTTCCCTTGAAAATATTTATTATTTGGGTTCTGATTCTGCAGATACTTCTCTTGTTTAGAGTTCAACTCGATGCTATCATACTCACCTTCTTCATGAGATGCAATAACGTTCACTTTCCTATAGCTTCCACATAGAAATTGTTTGGACATCAAATCAATTAGTGTTCTCAAGTGGGCCATATCCTGGTCCCTTTCTTCCTCTCTTTGGTGTTGCTCCACTGACATAGTATCATTCTTGGCCACACTAGATATATCAGACTCTCTAGTGTGCCATCCTTTGGTGTTTCTCGTAATAATGTACAACTCTTGGGACACTTGAGCATAAGTGCACGACATATATGACCCATTGTTAATTTCATCCACAATAATTTTTGAAAGAGCATTTAATGCATGATAAAATATCTCTTTCAAGTAGTTATCTCCCAACCTATATGTGGTACATTGCTTGATCTTCTTATTAAAATGTAGCCATACTTCATAAACTACTTCATTAGGCTTCTGCCTGAAGTTTTTTATCTCATCCCTCAATACCAGCATCTTGGAGGGGGGAAAGATCCTTTCTAGGAAAACCTCAGTCATCTCCCCCAAATTTTCTATGGAGTAGGGTGGTAGATCATCAAGCCACATAGTAGCTTCTCCACTCAGTAATAATGGGAAAAGCCTCAACCTGATAGCATTCTGGCTCACTACAGGAAATTTGTATGACCTGCAGATGGCTATGAAGTTCTTCAGGAGTAATTATAGGTCCTCACCAACAACTCCTCTGAACAGACCTTTCATAGTCAACAGTTAAATAATTGTGCTAGTGATGTTGAATTTGCTGATGGAGCTAAGGGGGTAGAATGATTTCCTAGTGGCCCCAGCCCCATCAAGGTCTATCTCATCTTCATACACATATACCTCTTGATGCCTCATAGGTTGAGGTCTGAGGGGTGCATCTACATGATTTGCTCGTTGTGCATCTGTCAGGTGCTGTTCTAGGTCAGGTTGACTTGTGTTCTATGGTGTATTCATTCTTGAAAAGATATTGATATTTTTGTACTGAAAGGAAATAGAGGTACTCTTAGACTCCAGTATTGGGCATGCACTGCAGCAGACAAAAACAACACAAAACATGAAAACTAAAAATAAACCTAACTAACAGTCATTATACTTAGATTTCACTGAGAGCCTTATTCCCCGGCAACGATGCTAAAATTTAATAACACTCAAATTATACCTCCCATTAAAGCATAAGAGATTGTTGTTTAAATATAGAACCCAACTAGGTTAGGGCCGATCCCATATGGAATATGGTATAGGATGTATACCCAATAGCAGTACCTACTAGTAAGTGTTTCTTTCTAGCAATAAAGGGAAAGTAAAAGGGGGATTTCTGTCTATAAAAGTGTTCATTGTTGATGCTTTTGATTATAGAATGATTCAAGTATGTTATTAATCTAGGTTCATGCTTTCCGGGGTTCAACAAACCTTCGAATTGAAATCTTATATGGTTGTGTGGTCTTTCCTAAATGTAGATTTATGTATAAGTCCAAAGCTATTTATCTAGGTATTTCTCAACCTTTAATCCTAGATAAATCTCTTTTACACCGGGTTAGGGCTATGAAGGAGTGTGTTATCCTTATCGTGGTAACTAATCTCAACTACCAGTTTTAACCACAGGGTTAGTTTTAGTTAAATTAACCTAGGCATGTTCTAGTGTTTTCAACCATTAAAATTCATTAATATATAGAGATTATGTTCATACATTGGAATAGATGCAACAACCATTGGTAAATTATAATCCTAATACAGTTTAATCTATGGTTCCCATAACCCTAGGATTGGGGTTTAGCCCTTCATCGATATCAACATACAATAATGAAACAGTAAATCAGTGAATAACATACCATAGAAATAAACTTCCAACTAATTGCAGGATGATAATCAATGAATCCCACACTTGTGTTCTTGAAATATTATATGTATCAAAACCCTAAATTCACAAGTCTTAAGTCTCTCTTCAGAAGTCTATTCCATTCTCTTAAAACTACACTAAATATTCTATTTATAGAGTATGGATGTAAGTGCAATATCAAAAACTTGGACTGGGCCTCCATTCAGCTTGGGAAAATCCACAAACGAAATTCCTAGTGACAAACAGACCACCTGTTCTTTTGTCTGCCACCTCCCTTAAACAGTGAGTTTTCCATCAGGCGATAGAATTGGGGAACAGTCTTCAAATAGACGAAATATCTGTTTGAGTTTCCTGGGTGTTGGTCTTTATCCAGTGAAGCATTTATTGGACAACAGCTTCAGGTGAACTGTTTGTTTCCAAATGAACCTTCTTCTCCATCATCTGTCTGGGTCTTTTTATCCATTGACATTCCTTTTGGGGAATGGGTTGAGGGGAGTCATCTGGTGACAGGAGAAACGTCTCCTAATCATGCAAAACTTGGCCTTCTTTTGTACAATTTCTCCAAACTTTCTCATATCAACTTAACCCTACAAATACTTAGTAAATACATTAAAACATATTATTATTACTCAAGAACATGCATTATTTCTCAAGGTTTTAAGTATCATATATAATGTAAAATATCATCACATCAACGATGTATGAAATATTCTCTACGATTGGTATAAATATTTTATTTTTCTGAGCTACGAGGATTTATCGACCCATTTTTAGTTTGGATTTGACCCCACTAATTAATAGAAATGTGGGTCATGTTTTACTCCTCTTAACTCATGGATTACATTATTTTAGATTCGTGGTCATGCCAAGCTCATTCGTGATTCCCAACTTCTTCTAGCAAGACTTTTGAGGTTTTTGCCAGTGTAGGTAGTCCACGGTCTACTTTCTTTAGACTGGGTATTTCTGTGGTATATGTTTTGTAAACTACCAGCTCTAGGTTGGGATAAGTAGTTAGAGCCCCTTTATGGTTGTTCTTTCGGCATATGGCCTACTTAGCTGTCTTGTTTTAACTTAGTTACATAACATTGGGCTATGTTTCCCTACCCACGTGTTCAATTAGGGAGAGATACAATCTTTGGTGCCTGCATGTATATGTTATCTCTAGAATATAGACTGGTTGTGAGGGAATTATACTAGTGGTTAGAGCTAGTAGCATTCCCTGGTTTATGTTGGTGACTTTAAAGACGATCTAGGTAGGCTAATTTTTCTATGTTCTACATGAAATGTCGCATATGATTACTTTGTGTGCTGTCACCTATCTATAGATAGCCAAATATGGTTTTGTTGAATAGTTAGCAGTCTTGTGTGGTGATATTGTACCATATCCCGGTGCGATCCTAGAGTGAGATGTATTGGACTAAGTTATGATAGCTCTATGTTTTCTCCAACATGGGTATGTACTTATCCCTTAAAGGGCGCCCTCTGGACATTTTTGGAATCTTTGGAGAGGTTCTAGTAGATTAGGATCCTATTCAGGCTAGGAGAGTGTACCTTGAGACTAGATCTTGACAATCATTCCATGGATTCCAATTAGAAACAACAAACCATTTTAGCCTATTGATTGATTCTATGTTACGAACATGCATTAATAATTTTAAAACTTAACCTAATTTTGATAGAGTAATAACTAGAAACTGATTTCTTATATATTATATATATACATGACTGTGGTAGTAATATGGAGCTATTTTCTAGCACTACCTAATTTATTTTCTCATTGGCACTCCGATTTAGGGTCTTACTAATTGGAAAAAGTTGAATTTTTACTGTGGTTCTGATTCGCCTTAGGCTGGACTTGATTTTTTCATTGAGATATGATATGCGGGTGAGCTCGAGTTTTGGAATATTTTTCCTCATAACTATGCCACTAGTTGTATTTTTACAAGGATTTTATATGTAGGATTATATCCCTCCATGGATCCTTTAACCATTGGTAGCTATGCCAAAGATATTGCTACTAGGTTTGAATTGAAGCTTGGAGAGAGATATATTATAGTTAGAGGGATAAGTATATGGGTAAGCTTCTATGGGCCCATTTCTGGCAGAGTTTTTATACTGGGGAGGCTGCATACGGGAACTATTTACTTTTCAGCACCACTTTACATTGCATCCCAATGCGCTTGGTTTCACTCCTTGGGGCGTATGAGGAAGTACCATTGGGTTACTTATGAGCCGGTGTGTTGGTTGCTAGATAGGCCTTGTGGCTACTCTTCCATGTTGTTGATTACTTTTCTTGCTTTAGTTACCATTATGTTCAGAAGTTACATTCTCTATGTTCCTCTTTCTCTTATTGGTCTTTTCTTGTGCTAGTTATGTCGGAGCTCCAGGTACGTCTCGCGTTTGGTCATAACTGGCTTGTGGCCCAGGTTCTATGTTTTATACAGCCAAGCTGTCAAGTTTTGAGAGTTATTTCATGTCATGTATCTCTATTTTTTTTTCTTCTTCTCTTTTTTTTTGGCACTTGGTAATGGCCCACTGCTCAATGCTCTAGTCTAGGGTTAGGCTTGTTTACAGGAGGGATGTGAATTCAATCAAAACTTGATCAGAGGATCGTGACAATATGTCTCAAGAATTTAATAATTTTGAACTTGAAAAGAAATCGGCTCACAGCACTCTTGATCATATACGTTATAGTAAAATGAAATTCCTAAGCAAAAAATATCTATTTTTTTAAATGTACTCATACTTTATAATTGAGTTTCATGTCTCGTCTAAATACCAAGTTGAATATTTTTCTATTGTTGTCTATTTAATTATAAGTCGTCATATAATGTGTTAAATCTTGATTATGAATATTATCGTCTTTATCACCTAATTTTTGTAAATTGAGTCGCATTTATTTCTTGCATATGCATCGTTATCAAATCAATAAATTTTCTTTCAATCTAAGTTTATTTTTGTGGGTTATAATACTTAAGTATAAAGTTTTATTTTCCATGTTTCAAGTTCTAAAATATTTTGTATTTTCAAAAAAGTATTTTTCCTTGATAAGCAGTGCTTCTTTTCTACTCATGTTGAGCCATGTTTGTTTCTTTCCTTGTTCTCAGTTTATAATATTTGTCTTTATTTTCGTGCATGGATAATGTCGACAAACTTTATTGCATCACAAAATTAATGCATTACCTGTGATTAATTCTCAATTAAAATCTAAGATTTCTACAAAGCCAACTCCTCTTGGGTCTACTCAGCGATCTATAAAGCAACCAAGTATAAATATTGGAAGAAAAAAATGAAATAAGAATTTTAGCTCTCAAAGAAATAACACATAGCACATTATTGTTGTTGTTCAAATGTCTTCCCAATCATATGTAAATGAATTTATCCAATTAACTTGATTTTAGTGAAACTCATGATCGGCTCAAAGCTCAAATGATGGTCCTTGATTAAAAAAATGGTATGAACTATGATATAATTACTGCAATATCAAAAATGATTGCAATGCAAACAATTATTGCCATTCTTACGTCACAGAAAATGAAAGTTCATCAAATGAATACAAAAAATATTTTTTTCTATACTGATCTCAAAGAAAATACTTATATGAAACCTCCACCTCGTTTATTTTTAATATATGCATTAGATGTTTGCAAGTTAGAAATAATTTTTGTAAGGATTAAAACAAACTTATAGAGCATGATTTGACAAGTTTCGATCTACTTTTCTTAACTTCTCTTTTGAACGGAATAAATGTGATTATCTTTGTTTCTTTGAAAAAAAAATCTACTAATTATATTCTTCTTCCAGTCTATATAAATAATAATATTATTACAAATTGTTTTTCATTAATCTCTAACCTCTAGCAGATATTTTAGGATTCTTTTTATGTGAAAGATATTGCTACTTTTACATATTTTTGGGGATTGAAAGTTTATTACAATTCTTTAGGTATACTCTTAAACCAAAATAAATCTATTCAACATTTAATGGTTTTGCTTGGCATACCAAATATCTTACTAGAACTGAATGTAAAGTATTGCCGTGATAAAGGAGGTCTTCAACTAAATTTAATTTTTTTTGACAATTAGTTAGGAGCCTAACTTATCTTACTTATTACTCGATTTGATTTATATTGCAGTTCAACTAGTTAATGATTTTATGCAAGGCTTTCCATCATCTACATTTTATAGTTTTTCATCATAATACATTATTGATCTCTCAAGAACATCTACTCATAGATTACTCTTTCCTAGTACTTCTCATATTCTTTTTAATGAGTTTAGTAATTCTAATTGTGTTGCTTTTCTTGATAACCATGGTTAGACGGGTTTGTACATGTTTAAAAAATTTTCCTTGAAGATCGTATCTCTGAGATTATCCTAAATTCATGGTTTACATGTAAAAATTGAATTTTCTCAATCTAGTCTTACTTCTCTTTACACTGAAGACACAAGTATCATTCAAGTTGGGTCTTTATATATTAAATATGGAATATACAAAAAGGAAATTAAATGAAAAATTAAAGGGAAAGTTAAAGTTTTTCTCTACTTTATAAAGCACTTTTCTCTCTCATTAATGGGAGAAAGAAGTTTATTTTCTTATAATGAAAAGCATGATTCTTAGCTAATAGTAAGCTAAGAAGAAGATGTTCCCCGTGCCGTCGACATCGTTACTCGTTAGGATTTGGATTTGAATTTATCAAATGATCAATCAAGAGACTATCTTTTTGACAAAATTAATTAAAATTAATTATTTAGCAACAACATTTTGGTCATATGCGGACTGCATATGCTCCGAATAGATACAACTTTTTGTTCAAAATTTCTAGTTCTATATGTGGAGCGTATATGCAGACCGCATATGGCATCGCATATCGGTCCAAAAATTATTTTTTTTAAGCAATGGGTTATATGCTGCCGCATATTGCTACAACACTTCTAAAAAATACAAGTTTTTATTGAAAAGTTACAACTTAAATCATTGCATCTCTTCTTAAAGATGTTTGTTGGTATATATATCTAATTTCTCCTCAGATATTGTAACGAAATTCTATCATTTTATCAATATTTTTTACAATCAAAATCTAATGTGATTTTAGTAATTACCATTCTGGTCATTTCTGTGTTTTGCATCTTAGAGCTTTCTTGTAATAGTTTTCAGTCATTTATGATTTATCGGGGTCGGTGGTTCAGGTCCTAGGTCGTTTATTTGGTTATTATATTTGTTTTCATGTTTTAAAGTTTTAACTTTTAGTATCATTAATTCCAATTAATATTTCTTGAAAACAAACTCAAAATTAAATTTCGACAGTTTTTCTAGTTTCGAAACGTGGATTTTGATCTAGACAGACTCTTGGTTTATGTTTGAAAGCCTTTGTGTGATTTTTTATCATTTTGCATGCTTTATGTGCTTTGGAGTTTAAAGTTTGACTTTGGTTGACTTTTCATGATTAAAACTTTGGATTGAAAATCTAACCGCACTATCAGCTCTAGAATGTCAAGTTTAGATTAGGTAGAGAATTGGTATGGTTCCCGAGTGCGTAAGCCTTATTTTGAGTACTCAGTTGAAAATTTTTTAGTATGCGAAAAGGTTGGTTTGTCAGATTTCAAGAAAAATCTCATATGCCAATTTTGTAAATTTCACTGAGTCTGGAATTTCGTTTACACTCAAAAAACCATATATGAACTATATATTTTGTGTTTTCTACGACTCCTGAGGGCCCATTTTAAAATTTTAGTTGTGTAGAGATCGTGTTGCTTAAGCGTTTATGGAGTTGGGAAATGTTTCCCTTTATCGCTATGCCCTCCTAGGGCACCGATAGCATTGGTCTATGCACCACCACTATAAATAATTATTTTCTTGATGTTTTGGTCATTTTCCTTGTAATTTCTTCATTCCCCTTTCATTTTAAGCTAAAGTTTCTTGTGAAAATCATATTTCTGAGCTTGGGAAGCTAGATTTGAGGACCAATCTTTTTCTTCCTCTTAATTTTTGCTAAGTTTTCTTCTTCAATTCAAGCTATCATGGTGAAATCTCTATTTTTCCTCCATTAGCGTCTCTTTATGAACCTTGTGTAGTGGGAATATTTGTTTGAATGTGGATTAACATTGGGGATTCTTTCTTGCGATTATTGGTGGGTTTTACTCAAATTTCTCCAAATTTCATCAAAAATTCCCGTTCTTCTTCACTCTAAAACTCCATGGTTGAACTTCAAAATTCTTGGGTCTCCATTATTAATCTTGGGAAGCATTGGGGAATGTTTTTAATTATTTTTCCACCATTATTGATAAGTTTCCATCCTAAATACATTGACTTTCTTTGAAAATTCTTCACTTTATTTCCTTAATTCAAAATTATTTCTTGCTCGTTTTATATTTAAATTTTGGGTTTAAGTTTGGTATGATGTGAGAAAGAATTTTGTACCTTTTGTTTGGAGTTTCAGTTCCACGGGCCCGTAGGCCCATTTTGGCTCATATTTTGACATTAGGCTATTTTCATAGCTTTATGGGTATCATTGGACTCGTATTAACATGTAGATTATTATTTTTTCTAGTTTCGTGGTTGTTTGATCTTGTTCGCACATTCTTAGAGTCTTAGAATAGTTTGGGTGTCTTTTACGTTGTCTTTGCAAACTTGTCTTCGAAGGACAAGTAGGTTATGGCTTACAATCTTAGACTTTTCTTATATGAAAAATAATAGTACTGATTAGCATCCTTGGTTTGGGAAGTTTAGGTTGGTAGCCTTGACCATGTCTTCTTCCTTAGTCGGTTGTTGAATACGTATTGGTGTTGTACTTTGATCACAGATTATCATGTGGTCTGCACTAACTCTGGATCATAGATGGTGGGATTATTAAGAATGTTTGTGTATCCCAGACATCTATTTGACTAGTTATGCTTGCTGTAGTGATTCCAAGTTTGTGCAGGACCGGTAGGACATTCTGTGACCCTTTAATATGATTGTGCTCATAGCATTCATCCACATCATCATCGTGGTACAAAGATTTTATGCATTGGTTTCCACTGTTTATGGTCAATGGACCAATATTGACAATTTTGGAACCTTGCATGCCTTGTTGAGCCCGTTTTTAGATATTAATCTTCCTTAAGGGTCAATTTTGTATATTAATGACTTGCGTTATTTTGGGTTTTTGATAATGAAATTGAGCATGTATATATTGATATGATCGTAGATATTTTGAAATTATTGGCTAATCTTGATATGAAATTTGGTTTTAAGAGGACTTTTACTATAATAAACTATTTTATATTTTATTAAATTATTCTAAGACCCGATTTTTGGGGCACCCGATACTCTTTTTTCTACTATTTCATTCTAGGCCCTAAATCTAGCGCCGAGTACATAACCTTACTAGCCCTTATAGCTTAGTCTTAGTGTCGGATGTTGGGTATTAGACATTACTTGATTTTATTCCCATCGAAGCCCTGGAATGGATATTGAGTTTTCGATTGGTTTTAGACTAAGTGAATTATAAGCGCTAAACTTTGACTTTCATGCTGATTTGGCCTTGAGGAAGCCCAAGCGACCTATATTGATGACTTATGCCAGATCCAGACTTAGGTGAACCTGAGAATTTGTTGATATCATACTAATGCATACTTGGGGAAGCCCGTTGATTATATTAACGCATGTTTGGGGAAGCCCATTGATTATATTGATGCATGTTTTGGGAAGTCCATTGATTATATTGATGCATGCTTGGGGAGTTTCATTGATGATATTGATGCATGTTTGGGGTAGCCCATTGATCATATTATTTTTTGACATGGGAATCCCGACACACACTAATGTTTTAATACTAATTACATTCATGGTTGTGTTATTTTCTGCACTTATTTTCCTTATTTCTACCTTCTATTAGTATGGGATGCCAGTGAGTGAGCTTTACTTATTTGTACCTTCTGGTAGAATGGGATGTCAATGGGTTTATGTCCTTTATTTGATTCCTTATCTATATTGAGTAGTTGTACTTCCTGTTCTCCCTATCATGACCTTAATGGGTAGTTATGTATAGGTTTTCATATGATTGCGCCTTCATCCTTCATCGATTATTGAGGTTATCGGTATACTACCCTTATTCATTCTCTTTATTCGATCACTTGTCGCAAGGACTCAGGTATGTCTTCACCTCTTTAGTAGAGTTCTTACGTTACTATTGTTAGCTAGCTCCATTAACTGCTCCTTGTTTATCACTTATTTGTAGCTAGCATTACTTGCCTATACTTGTCTCTTTTATTTCTTTGACTCCCTCTAGGCAGTTGCGTATCTTTGGTGTGATTATTCATGGATCAAGACCATAAGTGGGCTAGAAGGAGAGGTACCTTGTAACTAGGGCTCGGCATCAATTCAGTGGACTCCAATTAGCAGTCTCAGACCATTTTAGCCTATTGTTTAATTCTGCATTGCAAGCATGCATTAATAATTTAAAAGGTAACTGAATTTTGATAGAGTAACAACTGGATATTGATTTCTTATACATTATATATATCCACAACTATGGTGGCAGTATAGAGATATTTTCTGGAACCACCTGATCTATTTATCACTAGCACTCAAATTTTTAGGTATTGCCTACATGGCAGTAGTTGGATTTGTTGGACCAAGGTTGGTTCACTAGAATCATCCCATTATGTTTTGATTGATGACCAAACCATTAAGTCAAAGATTCGATGTTAATGGAACTCCTACAAATCAAAGGATATGTTCGTGGATATGCTCGTATG
>JBDJHY010874612.1:0-14936 GCA_039654485.1 Withania somnifera
ATGATTTAGGAATTTCTTCAAGATCACAAACGCAGAAAATTAATGCAACCGTCTCTTCAAGTTAATGGTCAACCGGCACAAAAGGTGCAATGGATTGCTTCCTCTAAGCAAGACATTAATCAATTAAGGAAGTAAGTTGCAGACAATGGAAAAGGGAGTTTTGAGAGATCATGCAGTAGCGGCTTTTTCATGATGGTTGTACAATGCAAGGCTCCCCTTCAATTGTGTAAATTATACCGACACTTTTGGAGCCTTCATTGATGTTGTAGGCCATTATGGTAAGGAAAGAAGCCCCCACTTATCATGAAGTTTGACCAATCTTCAAAGAGGTAGAAGAGACAGAAATAATTGTGGAGGAGCATCGGGTAGAATGGAACAAGTTTGGATGTTCCATTATGATGGATAAGTGGACAACAAGAACAGAAAAGATGATCATCAATATGTTCGTCAATTCTCCAAAAGGAAGTATGTTTCTTGAATCCATTGATGCAAGCAACTCGTCTACTGATGCCACCAAAATGTTCTCCTTGTTTGAGAGAACAATAGAGAAGGCTGGTCCATCTAATGTTGTTCAAATTGTTACTGATAATGCAACTGAAAATGTCAAAGCAAGTGCTATGATTATGGGAGCGTTTCCACATATATATATGACTATCTGTGCAGCTCATTGTGTAAAGTTGATTTTCGGGAATATTTTCAAGAAAAAACCCTTCAAAGATGTTTTCGCCAGGGTAGCTAAGGTGCATTCCTGTATTGTTCAGAGACCTTTATTGTAATATGATGAGTAGATTCACCAAACAAAGAAACTTGGTGAAACCTGGCAACACTAGATTTGGTATGGCTTTCTTGACCTTACAGAGAATGTACAAACAAAAGAGCAATTTGAAAACCTTGTTTACTTCAGAGGAATGGAGTAAAAGTAAATTTGCAAAACAATTGGCAGAAAAAGAAATTGCAATCATAATGCTTTCTTACACCTTTTGGAACAATGTTGTTCATGCTCTTAAAATCTGTGATCCTTTGATTACAGTTCTTTGGTTGGTGGATGGTGGGGCAAAACCATCAACGGATTACATTTTTTAAGCGATGGATAAGGCTAAGAGGACTATTAGCAGATTTTTTACAGATAAGAGTAAATATGATACATGGAGGAAGAATAAACTCCATCAAACATGGCATGTTGCTGGTAATATCTTGAACCCATCACTTTATTATAAGGGTGATCCTTTACTGCAAAAGGTTGTGTGGGAGGGACTCCATAAGTGCATCGGCAAGTTGGCTGTTGATGTAGATGTGCAGGATAAAATCACATATCAGATTAGTATTTATACCAGCGTTGAAGGACTTTTTGGATTATCAATAGCTATAAGACAAAGAGACATGAATTCTCCAGGTATAAACTTAAAAGTTGATTTTAATAAACTTGATATTTCTGGTTATTGTCATACTAAATGATATACTTTAAAGCTATCCATATGGCTAATTTTTGACTTATTCTTTTATTTTAATGGCTGAATGGTAGAGACTTTATGGTTCAGAAGCTCCAGATTTACAAAAGTTCGCCATCAGAGTTTTAGGCCTAGCTAGTAGTTCATCCGGGAGTGAGAGAAACTGGGGTGTGTTTGAACATGTAAGACATATATTGAGAAAACCATATTATATCTCAAATCTCTTTAACTCCTACTAATTTCTTGCCAATACTTATTTTCAGATTTCATTCCAAGAAGAGAAATAGACTAACTCTGAAGTGTCTCAATGACTTGGTGTTCATAAAATATAATAGAACATCGACAATGTAGATGATGCCAATCAATGGCTAACGGGAGTTGAGAATGCTGAAAACGAAGCAATTTTTTAGGGAAATTCTTATTTCATTTGGGGTGTCTTTGCAAAGGCAAGCGGAGTCTTGGAGCACTGGTATGGTTTAAGGGGGAATACTTCAAGTTCAAGCTCATTTAATAAGGGAAAACAAGTAGCTACTTCAAGATTAGTTGATGAAGTTGAGGAAGATGATGAAGTTGAGGAAGATGATGAAGTTGAACATGATGAGCAATACAATAATGCTAGAGGCATAGAAGATCTTGAAGATTTTGATGATCTTGAATTAGATAACTAGAAGAACAAGAACTAGATGTCTTGAAATATTGTTAACTTTGATTTTGTGAAGTTCTATGGTCTATGGATGATTTTATGATATTTTTTAGCTTTTAACTTAACTTTTGCTTATATATATACCATCTCCATAGATTTTGGTATTTTATAGAAAAAATGTCTTTGACTTCAATGAAGCGAGCGCTTCGCTTAAAGCATGAGGCGGGGCCTTGTCGCTTTTTTCCACTTCACGCTTTCCTGAAAACAGTGATACACAAAACAATCCCAAGGAGAAACAGATTCATTCTTTTGGAGTAATATCGACATTATTGCATATGGGATGTTGATTTTTTAATTATATAAGTATCATGTTTTTTAAGTATCAAGCTTTCTAATTTATAAAGTATCATGTCTAAATCTAAACTTACATAAGTATAATTTTTTTTGAATTTCAACAAATTATGACACCTCACTTCACTTTAACTGACGAAATTTTTTTATCAGTTAACTTTAAAAAACAACAAATATAGACAAGAATGGATAAGTAATTAACAAAAGAGGGCCGTTTATCTTGTGTAACTGCTCATGTGCAACCAGTAAAATCAAAACAGTTAATCAGTGTATACAATCACTCTCTCTGTAGATACACATTCTTAACCCTGGCACCTCCACTGCTGGGAGCTTAAGGTTTCATTTTCTATTTAAATCCTGATGAGGTTTTCTCCACACCTATCACTGTTTTGTTCTTTTAAAATTATTTCTCTTGAGAGGCTAGATGCAGTTGAATGAATAATTCCAATTCTTCTTTTCGCCAAAAAAAGCCGCCAAAATAGCCGAGCATTCAAGAATCTAGTGAAGTTGCACAAGGCCAGCAGCCACACAACAGAAAAAGAAAAGCCTTATAGAGCATTGTTTTAGAATTGCAACAACTTGAGCTAATCATCAAGGGCATCACAATCATCTACATCCGAAGATTGAGAGGAACATCCTTTTGTTTCACGTATCCTCTTTTTTCCTGTATCGATACCTGAAGTATCAGCAACAAGTGCGGGCAAGTATTTGGAAGCAAGCTGATGATCTTGGTTGTCTGGCAGATTCTTTAGCATATCCAAAAACTTGGGCAGCTGGGTCTTACCTGACAGAGCTTACTTGACTCTAATGTCGGCATTAACCTGGCCATAACGGCGGCATTGCAGATAGACTCAAAAACAATGGTAGCAGCAATAACCAATTGTTTGGCCAGATGGAGGTTGATCTAGATGGCATTATTAGCATCATTCGCAGTAACATAGAAGAAAGTGAAATTAGGGTTATAACAAGGGGCAAGAGTAACCATGGGAGGAGGAAGCAGCATCAGAGATGCAAGACAGGTGTGAGATAAAGGGGCATTTTGAGCAAAAGAGATGTTGGCAAGGGGGAGGAGGTTTGTGGAGGAAGACAAGAAGCATATGGGACACAAGGAACCAAGGTGGAAGTCCAGTACACAGGCAGTGCGAAGATGGAGGTAGAGACCTCTGTAAAGGAGAAGATGAAGAACGGGGTGAGTGGCACCGCGCATCGGCGGCCAGAAACATCTTCATATAGCCGATCAACCACCTGCTGCAGCATCAGAACAAACAATTTGTTCTATCCCTATGGCGTATTGTAATCGTGATCGAAATCCCACAATTATTTAAACAGACTGTTATGGGAAACTTGTTCGGATTCAAAAAATCTAAGTAGCTCAATTGGTTGGCTATTGGACTTTCACCTTATTGGTGAGGATTCGATTCCCCACCTTATAATTCCCTTCCCCTCTTTCCCCATCATCAACCCTAATTTAAGGAAAAATAATAATAGTAATAATAACTTGTTTCTATGTATCCAACCCCCTCCTTGCTCAATGTTCTCTGAATGCATTCATGACTGATTGAAATAAATACATATTTCCTTTTTTACTTGGAAATTGTGAAATATCACACAAATTTGTACCCTATTATCTGCAACACCCACTTTTCTTCTCTTTATGTATCTTGCCTAGCATTGTAGATTTCTGTGGATATTTCTTGGGAGAACCCTCGTTGGCTTTTTTTTTTAAAAAAAAAAAAAAAAAAAGACCCAACTACTTACAGCTTTTTCGGATGGTTGTTATCTATTGTATTATATTGTATTACTAATTTAAATACGATGTTTGTTCTGATTGCTACTTAAATTTTATTTTATCATATCATTAAATTCATCATCAGGTAACAACGAAAAGTCTCATTTTATGTAACAACCAACTTAGTGTGATCAAGTCGTCATCTTACATTTGTTTCCCACTTTAGACAACAACCAATAAAACATCTTATTTTGTGTCTCATTTTACCCTTTCTCCTACCTTTTTATTAGTGGCTCTACCTCATACCCTACTTTCTTGTAGGTTTATTCTTCAGATTGTTAATGTGTAACATTATGGACAACAATAACAACAACGTACCTAGTCAAATCCCACAAAGTGGGGTCTGGGGAGGATAGTTAATAGGAAACTAATTTTTTGTGATTTTTCACAAACAAAAAAGGAAATATATGTATTTATTTCAATCGGTCATGAATGCATTCAGAGAACTTAGAGGGTAAGGAGAGGGCTGAATACCTAGAACCTTAACAAAATATAATTATTACTTTTACTTAAATTAGAGGTAGGAGATGGAGAAATGGGGGAGGAGATTACAAAGTGGGGAATCGAAACCTCACCAACACTGTGAAAGTTCAACTAACCAACCAACTAAGCTCCTAAGATTTTCCGAATCTCAACAAGTTTCCCATATCAGTTTGTTTAAATAAATGTGAGATTTCGATCACGATTACGAGACGTCATAGGGATTGAGCAAATTGTTCGTTCTAATATCGTAATAGGTGGATGAGCAACCATATGAAGGTGTTTCCGACCGCCAATGCGTGGTTAGTACCGCCACTCACCCCTTCCTCCATGTTCTCCACTACAAAGGTCTCTACCGCCATGATTCCACCTCCATTCCTTCTGTCCCATCCGCTTCGATGTCTTTCTCCACAAAACTCACCACCTTGTCGGCATCTCCTTTGCTCAAAATGCCCCTCTATCTCACAAGTCTCTTGCATACCTAATGTTATTTCCTCCTCCCGTGGTTACTTGTGTCTTCCTTGTTCTTACCCTAATTTCACTTTCTTCTATGTTACTCCCAATGGTGCTAATAACACCATTGAAGTCAACCTCCATTTGGCTAAACAGTTGGTTGCAGTTACTACCATTGCTTTTGAGTATATCCACAAAGTGGTGGTTATAGCCATGATTAACGCCAACAGTAGGACCAAGGAAGCTCTGTTAGCTAATGCCCAAGCTGCCCAAGTTTTGGATAGGCTAAAGAATCTGCTGGACAACAGTTTGGTTCCACATTCTTCCCCACACTCTGTTGCTGATACTACAGGTAACATACAGTTAAAAAGAACATACATGAAGCAAAAGAACGATCCTCAGATGCGAAACTGTTTTCAATAGACCCTGATGCTCAAATAAAGCAAATCAAAGTAATATTTAGTAGAGAAAACGAAAAAAAATCCTCGTCTCTACGTAATGTCCTCGGCATCCCTTCATATATCAAAAAAGAAAAGAATCAAAACAAGGAAAAACAGAAAAAGTAAAACAGCACAAAATTACCTGGCAGTTCCATCCGTGGTGAAATTTTCACCATTGACGTCTTGTTAAACTCTTTTACCTTTCTACTTTTCTAGTCATTGTTTTCTTTTACTAGGGTTCCTGTTGTTTAACAAATATTCGTTGGAAGTAAAATTGGAATCATTAAATTTATTTATTTAATTAATTAATTAGAATCTTATTTAGACTGAGTGAATTAATATTGAGAATAAAAAAATTTAATTAAATTTTACATAATCATAAGTTACTAATTAATCACAATGGATAATCCGTATATATTTTATGATTTATCTATTTTTAAATAAAAAATATCTTCAAACTATTAAAAACGAATTGAATGAAATTTATCTCTTCCTTCAACTATCTTACTCAAAAATGCCTCAATGTTAAATTTAAGTTTAAAATTGCCCTTTCTTTTTTATTAAAACACATATAAACGATGAAGCGTTGAGTCTTTAAAAATAAATTTAAGTTAATGAATTAAATTGTGAATTGATCTAATTACATATACATTAATTAGAATAGTATTACATATAAAAAAATTAGCTTTTGTATTAATTTTAATTTAAGAATCTTTCAAAAATAGTCTATTTCCATGATGTAATAATAAGGTATGCATCGGTTTCTATTAAAAAAAAAAACTTAGACTTAAATTTACCATAAAATAAGTGTTTTATCCAAATTAATTAAAGGAGGGACAACTTTAATCTATTATGCCGAAAATAATATTTTTGAGTCATTTTTAATATGTTATTTTTAATATGTTATTTAAAAAGCAATATTTTATTTTATTTTTATATTTATATTATTTTATTTTATTTTAAATTATATTTTAGATTTCACTTGTCTAACCCTAGCTACATCCCCATCCCTATAGGTATTTAAGACTAAAATTCATCAACTCCACAACGAAAGCCGCAGCTGCTTAGCAGAAAAAACCGATTTCTCTCTTCACTGTCAGTACTCTCTGCTTCTATGAGTTCTGTATTTCATGATATTAATTGATTATAATTTTGTACTTAATAATATTAATTAGTTATAAAATTTGCATTTAATGCTTAAGTAGTTATGAATTTTGTATTTAGTGATATTGATTAGCAATTGTGTGCAGATATTAAGAGAAGCATATTAATTAGTTATGAATTTTGAATTTTGTATTTTTGATGATATTAATTTGTAATTGTGCAGAAATTTAGAGAAAAACATATTAACTAGTTATGAATTTAGTATTTTTGATGATATTAATTAGTAATTGTGGGTAGAAGGTAAGAGAAAAGCAGCAATGGCAGTACCTTTGTTGAACAAGAAGATAGTGAAGAAGAGGGTTAAGCAGTTCAAAAGAGCCCAAAGTGACCGCAGAATCACTGTCAAGGTACTCTTTCTATGCCAGTATTCCTGATTTTTTTTCATGGTTACTTTTGCTTTGTTTGAGCCATAGTGCAACGCTTATAGTTTCCTGTATAGTGTTATTTTGTTGTAGTACTGGTTTGCTACTATGTGTTGTTTCGTTACTACCTATTGGCTCTTGTAATTCCGTTACGTCTTTTACTAGATTGTTATTGTGTCAGAGTTGAGGGTTTATTGGAAACACACTCTTTACCTTACCTACCTCAGAGAGGTAAGGTCTGTATAAATGCTACCCTCCCCAGATCCCTCTTTGTGGGAGTAAAGTGGGTATGTCGTTTGTTTTACATTTTCTTTATTGAGTGCACTCTCCTAGACAATAAGAAGTGTTCTGTCATCTTACCCGTAGGCAATGCCTTGAAGCAAGTAGTTGCTTTCTGATGGTGTAAAGTACCATTTATTAAATCAAGGGTAATTTTGGAAGGAAAATATTAATGGTTCTCGATTATATAAAATACGCACTTATTTTGAAATAGAATGATTAAAATGCAAGTGTTCCTATGAGATTGTTTCTTTAATATTCAGGAGTAAGTGCACCTAAGTACGTGACATAGTAGTTTATGAAGTTGATTGGGATCCATAAGATCCCAAGTTCAAACTTCAGTTGAGACAAAACACTAGCTAATTTCTTCCCAATCCTAGCCCCGGTGGACATAGTTGTCTGCGGGTGGATGGTGGCTCCTTTTTTTGAGAATTAACACTACAGTTATGAAGTAGTTCCAAAGGGATAGTTGAGTTGTTAAGATGTAAGAGAAATTTGCCTCTGTGAGGCTCAATGTAAGTTTTTCTGGGCCATTTTGATGGTTAGGTTCACTGGACTCATGCTTGTTTATGGTAGTCTCTATTGAGTATACCACAAGTGTTCATATGAGATTGTTATGCGCTTTAATATTCGGGAGGAAGTAGTTCGAAAGGGGTGCTTTTATTGTTGAGATGTAGGAGAAATTTGGCACTGTGTAGCTCAGTGTGAGTTTATCTGTCCCATTTTGATGGTTAGCTTCACCGAGTGCTTGTGTATTTTAGTAGTTTATCAAATTTGCATGAGTGTTCTTATGAGATTTCTAATGCCCTTTAATATTTGGGAGGAAGTTGTTCCAAAGGGATGGTCGAATTGTTGAGATGTAGGAGAAATTTGCCTCTATGATGCACAGTGAGTTCATCTGTCTCATTTTGATGGTTAGGTTCACCAAGCACTTGTGCTAGTGTATGATAGTAGGTTATCGAATTACTAGTTGTCATGTGATCAAGCTGATCTGAATCACTTGTTTTTAGAATTTAGGGAGGAAGTGAATTTGGTTATGCTTATAATCTTTTGATCTGTACTAGTATTCTGTCTTCACTAAGAGTAATGTTAAAAAAAATGGTTAGATTTTCTTTCTTTAGTAACAAGAGTGTTTGCATGAGATTTTTTATGCGGTTTAATACCGGGAAGTAGTCCTTGAGTTTTTGAGATGTAGCAGAAATTTACCTCTATGAAGCTCAATGATAGTTCATCCGCCCCATTTTTGATTGGTAGGTTTATTGAACGATTAGTTGGGGCACGAGCAAGCTTATTTGAGTCACTGTTATGATTAGAAATTAAAATTATTGGGGAGAAAGTGAATTTGGTTATGCTTATATCCTTTTGTTTCCGTGAACAGTAATGCCAAAAGATTGTTAAATTTGCTTTTTTTTTGGTAACTGAAGCGTGTATAAGATCTGCTACACGCTGTAATATTGGTAAGGAAAAGAAAGTAGTTCCAAAGGAATGGTTGCGTTGTTGAAATATAGTAGAAATTTACCTGTATGTTGAAGTTCAATGTGAGTTCATCTGCCACACTTCTGTTGCATAGGTTTGTCGTATGATTAGTTGAGATGCAAATAAGCTGATCTGAATCACCATTGTGTGGAGAAATTGTTATTGGCTATGCTTATATCCTTTTGTTACATACCAGTGATCTGTTTCTGTGAACACTAATGTAAGATATTGTGTACCTTTGTTTTTAAGTTTGTTTCTGTTCTGTGCTTTGTTTGTAACGAGCCATGGTGACGTTTATCCCACCTATACTGTAGGGTTCAATGATGAATCAGAACATGCACTAACACCTGATCTCCCTTGCATTTTTATGGCTCATTTATTGATTTAAAAATTGGCATATGTTTTTTCCTTCATGGTGTATGATATTACTGAGTGATTATAAAGCATAAATATCCTGCATTTTTATGGGGAAAACTAAATAAAGATAGGCAGGGCAGCGAAAGCAGTTGTTTTAGAGAATGGGAAGACTATTCTATTCAAGTAAAGGAATAGGGATTAGACGGTGTGAAGTGTTCTTTAACTAATAAGGAACTGAAAACAACTCCTATGGTATGACTTAAAAAAAAACAATCTTTGTCATTCCAAACATACTTTCCCAGTAATATCTGCTCTTCCCCGTTTTTATATATGGAACTTCCAAAATTGAAATTACTGCAAATGCATCGAAGCTTGTCCTAGGAGATGATCTCCTTAGAGATAACTTGCCCTCAATATCTAAGGTCATTTCATTGCTTTGCATTTTGTTTTAACAGTGAGTCAAATTACAGAAAAGCCATAGCAGCAACTCAGTTAGCTTCATTAATGATCAGGTTTCTGTCAATTCTTATCCCTTGGTAATATGATGTATAATACTCTTTCTCTGACCCTCAGTGTATAGTGTGATGTCATGACTCTTGTATGTATAGCATCATGCTGTTTAATTGGTTTGATTTGTACTTGGCAATCTGTTAGGCATGTAAAGTCCCCCGAGAACATCTCCCTTTTATCAGCTCTATTTGAACTGTGGATGGCTTACCAAATGAAACTAAACTATTAAATTTATCAATGCAGCCAAGCTGGCGGCGACCAAAAGGTATTGATTCTAGAGTAAGAAGAAAATTCAAGGGATGTGTCCTGATGCCCAACATTGGATACGGGTCTGACAAGAAGACCCGCCACTATCTTCCCAACGGCTTTAAGAAGTTTGTTGTGCACAATGCAAGTGAACTCGAGGTTCTAATGATGCACAACAGGTAATCCAACTTTAGTATTTTCCTAATCATTTGAACACAATGAGTACTTCTCTTCGATCTTGGCTGGCAAGTGATCACTCTCTTTCTTTTGTTCACAGAACTTACTGTGCGGAGATTGCACATAATGTATCCACGAGGAAGAGGAAAGAAATTGTGGAGCGAGCAGCTCAACTTGACGTGGTTATAACTAACAAGCTTGCTAGGCTGCGCAGCCAAGAGGATGAATGAGCTTTTTGAGCTTGAGGAGAGATTTTTGCCCTTTAGAAGAGATGCTTTTGAACTTGTTCTGTGTTTGACCGCGAACCAGTTGTCTCTCTTTCCTTAGATGTCTGTTTTGAACCATTCAGCTGCTTTTAGATTTTCAGATTCATCATATTTTGGTTCTGCAATGTTTTTTTTCAGTGATTGTCCCTGCATTACTGCTGGTCCCAACCTTAGCATAAACTGGTTGGTCATTTTCCCAAATTTGCTTTTTTGCTACAAGAAGGGCACATAGGGTGAAGATCGAAAAGTTGGAAGAAGAAAGAACTTTTTGGCTAGATATGGGGAATTGGCTAAGCATTTTACTCGAACAAATATAGAGCCAGAATGAATGTTTTTGTGTCTATTACCAGTTCTTTCTCCATAAATCTCTACTTGTATGTCCAAGTTTTTTTGGGACTCAAATTTAGTACACCCCCATACTTAAAACAGTTTGTATTGCTCCACTCCCAAAAGGATTCATATGGTTGAAAAAGTAACTCGTAAATTAGTTACCCTGTAAAAAAAAAAAAATTCACCCAAGAAAATGACTCGTTTTAAAAAAACACTTCTCGTATAGAAAAGCTGTTTTTATTTCAATACTAATCACAGGAAGTACTACAATAATAATGAAAAAGGTGTAGCTCAATATCTATCATACTTAAGTGAATTATTAATCACTTGAATTGAAAAACAAGTAAAAATATTTTAGATTGGTATATCTAAGTTGAAGTACTAAAATAACAAAAACTTTGGGTAAGAGAGCAAACTTTCTCTGCTCAACCTTTGGGGTGGTATTTACTATTTTTCAAGGTGTGTTCTTCGGAGTACTACATCTTATTCCTATCTGAATTTTTTATCATAATTAAGGATTTATTTATTTCACGAATTAAGTTATTCAAAGATTATAGTTTTAAAATTATAAATTTTTTAAGATTAATTTATACACTTAACAGGTGGGAATTAACACCAAGTTTAATGAGATAAGGTGATATCTACGATTAAAGCTAAATTAGTCAAACAAAATATGTATAAATTAATTTTCAAACTTTTTTTATGACTATGGTGCCCGATCTGCTTCTTCACACTCCGCTTGAATTCACGGGATACTTGCCACCTCCCATCAGTAACATGTACCTGATAACCCAGTCCACCAAAACTAGAACATATGTGAAGGATCACCTAATATTTTTTGTCTTCGTTAGGATTTAAAACTGAGATCTTAAATCTCGTGGTTCTTTAAAAGTCACACCTTTGGGTGCAAATTAATATTCAAAATTAATTCTAAAATATCTCACTCTATCTGATATGATCTGTCCCGTGAGGTTCGAATCAAAGAGACACGGATGGAGAAAACGAAATAAAAAGATATGTGAATTCTTTGAATTCAGGAGAAATCAAAGAATCTGGGTTTAACCAACCAACAAATGAAACTATTGATTCACCCACAATAGTAAAAACTCGATGATCGATTAAGAAACAAAGTCGAAAAGCAATTAGAAGATACACCCACTCCTAAACGCTCTCAAAGACACTCAACGTTCGATACAGCTCGACACCTTTGAACTAGGACTAACTACCTACGTGGCTAACGATCACTACAAACTAAGAACTAACTAAGCCAAAGGCTTTTTACAAGAAATTGTTTTCTTTTAAATGATCAAAAGCCCTACACAATTCAAGTGACCTTCTATTTATAGAGGACAAAGTTTCATTATTACACTTGGATCCAAAAGTGACCCAAAATGACAAATTGGCCCCATACTTTTGGGCCTCTTCAAATTGAGCTCTAATTGTCTTCCAAAGTTTTCCAAGTTCTATGTTCGGCTTTGCCTCCTTGGGCTCTTAATTGTGTACTTTAAGACTCCGTTTGGTGCATCCCTAGAGCCCATGGCTTGGGTAATCATGGCTAGACCATGAAGTAGAGGTCTAGCACGATTGGTGCTACCCGATATCATATCACTATCATATGAAATAAACGACTTGAATTATTTGGAACACGGGATAAGGTGAGATATCCCAAGATTAATGTTGGGGTTGATCTACATATGATCTATCAATATGTTATATATTTAAGGATAAATTATTGAAATGATATTCTTAATACCATATTAACAATATATAGCAATAATTTTAAATATTTACCATACATAGCAATAAAGCAATTTTCAATATTCATTATGTATATGTTCTACAACACTGAGTGATTGCATTTTTTTAGTATCTTAGATGTATATGTTTTATAACTATTTAGATATATGCTTACAAATGTATATTTATTGTTAATTGATTTGTATTCGCTGTTGACATAATGTATGTTGCCTGTATATGTATTTAGACAGAAATATATATGTATATATACATTCCGGGTTGCTATTTTTAGTAAACACCAAATTGTTGCTATGGAACCTTTAATAATGGGCCCAACTTAGTTTTTTTAACAAAATTTTCCTTTTTTATTTTGGTAAAAAATTTAGGGATATATTTATTTATTTTTTGAATGAAGTTTCAGCAATTGTTGGATGAAACTTCAACAATTACTGAACTACATCTATTTGAGAAGAAAATAAAACTTTTGTACATGTCTCATCAGACTGCACTAATTTTCATTTCCTTGATGAAGCAACTACTGAGAAAGAGAAGTTTCTTCAGCAATTGCTGAATTTTCTTCAGCATTTGATGCATGACTTTTGCAGTTGATGTATGACTTCAGTAGTTGCTTCAGTTTTTATGTTATGATATGTTAATGTTATGTTAATTATTTTATGTTAATTAATTTTTTTGAATTTGTGACATACTGCTTATTGCAATTATTGACTTTTTGCTTTTGCTAAAACTGCAGTAGTCACTTCAGCAATTGCTGAACTTATACAACAATTGCTGAGTGCTTTTTTTAGCAATTATTGAAATCTATTTAGCAATTGCTGATTTTTTCTAAATATTTTTCAGTAATTGTTGCATGAAAATTCAGCAACTGCTACAACTGGTATGTTATTTTTTCTAACAGTCACGCTCTTTTTCTTCTTTAGCCTAAAACACCATAAGTAATTCAAAAACAAAACATAAAATAATAAATAGGATTATTTAAAGCACCATTCATTTCAACAATACAACATTCTTATTTTTCTCAACATCCATGTTCTCCTCTTCTTCTAGTTTAGAATATCATTCACTTCAAAAACACAATACAACAACAAACAAAACCATTTTCAACAACACAATATTTTTATTTATTTCAACACCCATGTTCTTTTTCTTCTTCTTTAAAGCATCATTCACTTATAAAACACAAAACAACATATATGCTAAATAAAATTGTATTTTCAACAACATACTACTGTTCTTAAGAGTATGTTCTTTCTATTTTTCTTCAACATAAAACACTATTTTTTCATCTAAAACACAAAATATAAATTCAGTGAGAGAAAAGAGAGAAGTTTTACTACGTGCATTTGAAATCGAAGAAACCTTAATTTTAAGTATGAACAACAAAGAAGACGACAACGGGGTCGTGGTTGATGAGGAGTTGCTAAAAGTTGAAAAAATCTTAGTTTAATATGAAACCCTAATATTGTTGTGGTTGGTATGAAGTTTTTAAAAGTTGAAGAAATCCTAATCTAGTATGAAACCCCAATGGTTATTGTAGATTTGAAATCCTACTAGTAGAGTTGTTGAGGAGTTGTTAATGTTTCTTGGGTAGTTCTTATAGAGAAAGAAGAAGTTGAAAGAATTAAAAATTAAAAAGTTGATTTTGATAGGATGAGTGATTGACGGTTCACTGAAAATAAAAAATATATATATAATAAATTTAACTTTTCGATTGCAAAATGATTCAGGCTTTTTTGTATTGTTGTAAAGTTTAGTTTTTTAAAAAAATATATATTTTAATTCCTATGAATTAATTAAATATTTAATCTAAAATAAACTTTGTTACCTTTTCTTAATTAAAAACTTCACCCTCACCGGTGGCTCAATTTTCTCATAACTTTACATTGCTTTAAAATATGATTTAAGAAACAAACTGTGAGACATTTGCAAGTATCATTGCAAGAAAATGGGTATGTTGTAATCAACCCTTCATAAAAACCCAAGATGCGCCAATTCTTTTTAGACTTTGCAGGGGAAATTTCGGCGACAAAAAGGACTAAAATATCTTTTATGCTACATATCAACTGATCAGGTTCGTCAAAATCCTTCTTCTATATAGCTTCTGCATAACCCATTGCAATCAATACATAGAAATAGTAAATATTTATATTTCTTAGATATTGCAAATAGGGAGGAAAAAATGAATTATTTCTTGAAATTGAACTATAGGTTTCATGGGGAGATGAGATATGCCACTGTTGTCTCCCTAACACACGCAATTGTACGTGGTCATGCAAGTAATATAGTGAATCTTTACGAGCCTAATGTCGAACCCACAGGGACTTGGAAATTACTAATTAGTTCGGCTAAATAAGCTAAATGAGGAC
This sequence comes from Withania somnifera, assembly GCA_039654485.1. NCBI lineage: Eukaryota > Viridiplantae > Streptophyta > Magnoliopsida > Solanales > Solanaceae > Withania > Withania somnifera. Next base: position 14,893 of record JBDJHY010874612.1, read on the forward strand.
TTAACTTTAAAGTGCAAATTAAGAATTCAAGATAAGGTATTAAC
>JBDJHY010874720.1:0-14936 GCA_039654485.1 Withania somnifera
GTTTTTTTGTAATATATATATATATATATATATATATATATATTAGTTTACCAAAAATTCATGAAATGTCTAATTTTTATGATAATAGTTAATGTATAATACATTAAAAGTGTGAAGGCACTTAGAAATATTGATTAAGTTTTTTATCTCTTACTAAAAGACCTTCCAATAAATAAAATCATTTTTCTTTATTTTCCTATAATTATTATATCACTATCTCTATAATATTAAATATTGACAACAATAAATTTATTAAAAAATAAAAATCAATGGGAGAATACAAGTTTAATATATATTAGGATTCTAATAAGGTAATACGTACAAAAGCCGAAAATAGGAAGAAACGAAAAACGACACATACATAAGCCAAAAAATAAAAGAACAATGATAGAAAAATAATGTAATTACTACCATAATAATTAGGATTTTGAAATAAATTAAAATTTTATTTTTAAGATTTCTAAACTCATTTTCATCAATTCTGCATCACTTTGACTTGATTATTACATAGAAATTAAAGGTTTGGACCAAAAAATAGTGATTTTATTCTTGAATTTGAAAATTGATAAAATTTTAATTTTCCATTATGAAATGGGGTGTGTTTCCTATAATCCTTGATATTTAGGTTTACCTATTAATGGATAACATGTTTTCACGATAAAGTTCAAGTTTTGGCCCTATGGCAAGGGGTGAGTTTTTAAATGAACTTCGATTATTTGAGTTTTTTTGTATTTTCTTGTGCTCTTTATGATTGATAGCTAGATTGTGCATGGTTGGAGTCCATTCGAAAAGGAAAAGCTCCCGAGTGACTTGGTTCTAAGGCAAGTTGAGGTTTACTTGGTCTTTCTATAAAGTGTTAATGATTGCTTGCTAGTTTGTAGTAATTTAGGAAACATTGGCACTTTGGGGTTGATATTATCAAGTATGTTGGTTATAAAACAAAATATATTGAAATATGAATCTTGATGGAGTTATTGGTTTTTATGTATACTTGAATTGGATTATAAATTGCTTTATTCAACTCACATAATTGGAAATGATATCTAGATGAAGAACTGGGGCCTAACTATATACTTGTTGAAATTGACCTTAATTAAATTATTGATACCGTTATAATAAAAAGAATTATGATGCTCATTAGGCTAAATTGAGATAGAAAAGATATTCTTGTTAGCAATTTCCCATAAGTGGCCGATATTATTGATTTGAGATTCAAAACTCTGATATTCCCATGATTATGTCTTGTGAGCTATGGGAAATGACATGATAGGCAATCTGAGGTTCGTGTCTAGATATCTAGTTTGGGTAGATAGTCCAAGGTTCCTATTCATATGTCCCAGATATGGGTAGAGAGTTCGAGGTTCTTATATGGATGTTTGATAGATAGATTAAACAATCCTAGGATCATTTTTGAGGTTGTGAAATGTGTAGTATATGGACCTTGGATGTCCCTTATTGTTCCTGATTGAGACATAATAAATGTTAGCAGGTGTGTACATGAGGTAGACATGCATTGAGCCACTTGCATTATATATTACTTTCATTTGATAGGTGACATTGATTAATTTTCCATATTGACTGATTTCTTGAGATTATCTGATATTGACTGAATATTGTAAATTATCTGATATTTACTAAATCCTTGAGATTATGTAATATTGATTGATTCCTTGAGATTATTTGATATTGACTGAATCTTTGAGATTATATAATATTGAATGATTCCCTGAGATTATATGATATTGACTGAATTCTTGATATAACCTTGAAATTATTTAATATTGACTGATGACTTGGGATTCCCGTTACATGATGATAAGTTGTAACTGTTTGGTTTCTAAGGGATTATAAATGACCTCCATTAATATCTATACCCAAATTTGGTATGTTCATTTATATTCGTATATGCTAATTTTTATACTGCTCACTGGGTTGCTATGTTAGTATATATACTGTAGCAGGTGGTCGTATTTAGAGGATCAATTAGGTGGTAGGGTTTTTTTTCTATGTATAGTTAGACCTGTTAAGGATGTTGTTAAATACCATTGTTGTGTAGTCTCTCCTTTATTTCCTAAACTTTTGTGTAGTTGTTGATCAACAAACTTAGCGACTCCCTCTATTTCTCATCAGTCTGGAAGAAGTTCGAGGATTCAAAGGTAGTTGATTGTCTCTTCATTAGTTGCTGAAGACTTCTTATATATATTTACTTTTCTGGTGTCTTTACTTTATTAAGACTTTTTTTTTGGCATTTGAACTTCTATGCAAAGGTTTTTAAAATGGCTTATAATCAAGTGGAAATATGGTCCTTCTATATATATACTGCTATCGCCTTTTGCATTTTAGGTTTTATGTATCCTATTTTTAGTTTTTCCTTGTTTAAGATTAGTTTTGTTGGACTATTGAGTTTGGGAGGGTAGGTGCCATCATGTCTGATTTTTGGGTCATTACGTCTTCTGCTGCTTATTTGGCAATACACCCAAAGAATTTTTCACAAAAAATGAGCATCATTAGGGAGAGACTGACTATAGTAGACACTTCGGAGCAGCTTGTGAGTAGTTCTAATCCCTCCATGGTGTCCCGCAAAAGGTCTGGAGTGACATGATTTAAAGATCCTTTGCATTATATATCTGGAACACGACTATGGAAAATACCATCCACACATTCCATAAATAGGTAAGCTTCATCCTAATAGTAGGTTTACACCCCATGAAAGAGCTACTTAATTTGATAGAAATTGAGCCCATTAGGAAGTACCCCAAAAATAATAAATTCGCAAAGTCAGCATACCATCAGGCTGATATTCTTATATGGAAACTGTTGGTTGATTTCTTGAGCATCACCATTCATCATGCTTTGTTCAAGGTTGGATAAGTGGTCAGCCACTTGGTTTTCACATCCTTTTCGATCTGTGAATTCAAAGTCAAACTCTTGTAGCAAGAGGACACATTGTATCAATCTACATTTGTCCTCCTTCTTTACCTTCAAATAAAATATGGCGTCTTAATTAGTGACACCCAAAACTTTCGTAAAAAGAAAGTATGCCAAAAAATTCTCCAGAGAAATTGGTGCCTTTAAAGAAAACTTAGAGCAGCGAAGGAACCATGGCAGTCAAAAGTGAAACTACTGCAAAAAGTTATTGTTTAGTCATCTTTTAATTTCTTTGGGTAGAATTCATAGTGTTGGTTGCGTAGTACACTGTAAGGAATAACTTATACTTATTCTAACCCAAAACTATTCCTAATACAAACCCGCTTGCATCACACATCAGTTTGAAAGGCTTTGTCCAGTCAAGAGGCACAATAATTGTAGCAATAGTCAATTTCTCCTTCAATGTGAAGGCATGGAAGCATTTTTCTGCAAAGAAAAACTTCTCTTCCTTCTCAAAAGTTTACATAAAGGAAGAGCTATCTTTTAGAAACCTTTTACAAACCACCAATAGCAACTACAATATAACAAGAAACTCTTCACCCTTTTCATAGATATGAGAGTTGGGAGCTTTGTGTTTACCTTATATTATCTTAATCGACTTGCAACATCTTCTCTATAATTTTGTGGCCTAACATAATTCCTTCCTTCACCATAAAATGATATTTTCCCTAATACATTATAGGATTGGTTTGCATACATCTTTATAATTCTATCCATAGATGTTCCAAATATGACTTAAAGGAGTTACCAACAACTGAAAAATCATCCATAAAACATCAATTGTGTTCTCCATCATGTCAGAGAATATAGCCAACATACACCTTTAAAAAGTTGCAGCTGCATTACATAATCCAAATGGCATCCTCCTAAATGACAATAACCACAGGGACAGGTGAACATAATTTTCTGTTGATATTTTGATGCAACAAATATTTGGTTGTAGCTGTAATATCCATCCATAAAAAAATACCAACCACATTCGAAAAACCTATCTAACATCTGGTCCATGAATGACATCAGGAAATGGTCTATTTTGGTACTTATATTAGGCTTGTAATAGTCCATAAAACTCTCCATCTCATGACCACCTAAAATAGACATTCCTTCTTTTCATTCATGATAAGTTTATGCCTTCCTTCTTTGGGACGTACTAAACTAGACTAACCCATTTGTTGTCTGATACGGGCTAGACCACTTCGGTGTCCAGCCACTTTATATCTCCTTTTTATGACCTCATGTATTATCTCATTTAGCCTATGTTGGTTCTCAATACTGAGCTTTCTCTTAGGCTTAAACAAGATTTTATGGGTACAAATACCCAATGGAATCCCTATTATATCTTCCATAGTCTATCAAATTTCATTGATGAACCTCCTTAAACTGATGTAAGGGCCTTAACTTGCCATTTTTTCAAACCTACCACAATAATGACCAATAATGTATTATTACCTCCTATAAAAATATACCGAAGGCTACTAGAAAGAGCCTTAAGCGTTAACTGTGGAGGTTCCTCGATGGATGGCTTAACAAAAGGACTGTCGATTTTTTAAGTCTAAGTCTAGTTTGGTTGGGTTCCTTGGATAGGTTCCTAACAATGTAATGTATCCACCACTTAATCAAATTTTGGTACCTCATTACAATTGCAATTTAGGAGACTGGTGGCCAATGACTCTCCCATAATCTCCACCTCATTAACCTTAGCCACCCTATTGTTCCACATCGATGACTGATAACACTTGCTAATTGTGGTGTTATTTTATGGATCTAAACACATTGAAAGTTACCACTTTGTCATTCACTCTAAATTCTATTTATCCTCTTTTAACATCTTCCAAAGCTCTCCTGGTAGCTAGGAATGTTATCCAAAGGATTATGGAGACCTTGATATCCACCTCACAATCAAAATCACAAAGTCTGCTAGAAAAATGAACTTCCCCACCTTCACTGGCATATCTTACAGAATTCTTTTGGTTTTTATAGGCCATCCATAAGAAACCTAACTAGGTTGGAGTTTCTGAAGCCCTAATCTTTGAAAAACCACTAATACAATTAGATTGATTCTTGCAAGAACTTAAAAAGGCCTTAGAAAACTCGTAGTCTCCAAAGATTCATGGTATGGTGAATGACCCAGGGTCCTTCTTCTTGTTCATGGTGGAGAAGGTCATTATTGTGCTACAGTGATGTGAGATTTTCACCATCTTAAAGTATAGAATCCTTTACTTGGTGACCAATTCATTAAAACTTTTTGTATAACTAGGCATTTGCAACAATTCACCTGGCAAGGGGATTTTCACTAACAAAGAATTGAATATCGACATACGTTTTAAACTGCAATTCCTCATCCTTCTTTTTCTTCCTTTAAGGAAGCAAAAAGTTTATTGTAGGAAATGACTTAGGAGGCGAAGACTTTCCTCCCAAATCATTAATTCTCTCATCCCTCTTCTTGCTTTAATTATTAGGGTTATCCACTTTCTTTTCATCCTTAGGCAGCTCCACATCTTCAACATTCGAAGTATCAACAACCTCTGTCACTTTCTAAAAATCATTTATTTTCTAAACAGTAGATTTCTTTCTTCTATTGGTAATTCTTCATCTATACTACTAGCACCTTCCCACTTAGAGTGATAATTGTCAAATAATGTGCATCATTTTTTTAGGGTTTATGGTATCACTAGGTAGAACCCCTTTTTGCCGTAGGTTAAGCTATGTTGATAGTTGTCCCATTTAAGCCTCTAACCACTTGATACTTGCTTAGTGAGATACAACTGCCTAAACTATATGGGAAATGTGCCCTTTCATACTTCTCATATCCTTTTCATAACCATCTACCCTTTTTGAGAATTCTAGTAAGCATATCCTCAACTTTTGAATTAGAGGATCCCCCAGATTCCTACATCTTTGCTCTTTTGTTTGGTGGGATATATCAATCACCATAGTTCCTATGCTCTTTCCAATCCCTATATCGATATATATGCTCTTTACATGATTTTGATCATCAATCTAACCTTCATTCCCACCTTGTTGCTGGTAGGAAGGGCAATCACCCATCCCTTGATTTTCCATGAACTTTACTTCTTCATCATACATTAATTAAAACTAAGCCTCCTAGAGTCTTGGATTTAGGACACCTTCCAAATCTTTCACACTCTTGGTGCTAGATCCCATCATATGCTTTGTTAACAGATTAATTGGATTATCATCTTTGCCGAATTTTCATCTCTCTCTTCATCCTTATGAATTGGTTTTATTCAAAGATGACGAGAGAGAAACATTTTCCACCTTGAAATATCAAGTGTTCCACACTCGATTCATTTTATTCATCTGGTCTAGAAAGGTTTTGGCCAAAACCATAGTTCAATCTTGATTTAGCCTCCACATATATTATTATCCACTATACTTGTGGAATCAAAAAATCTATAGAATGTTCGTCAAAGCATGATGTTTGGAAGCCCATGAGTTGTGTATTTCAGCAAACTCTTCTTGATGTGAATCCATGCTTCATATAATGGTTCATTTGAAACTTCTCTAAAGATGGTAATAGCATCCTGAGTTGCAGCATCGAAGAAGGAGGACAGAATCTCTTAATAAATACATCTTGCAAGTTACCCCAAGATTTAATGGAACCTATTGGTGGTTTAATAAAACAATCTTTGCCTCCCCTACCAAAGAAAATACGAAAAGGCACATCCTGACTGATGTTGGCTATGTTGATGAAATGACTGCACACTTCTGTAATGTTCCTTAAATGATCATGTGTATCCTCATGTGGTTGCACTCCAAATAACCCTTTCATATGCAAAAATTGTAGCATAGTACTAATCATTAAAACACAAAATTATGTTCTACTGGAGGCAACCTAATTATGTTGGAGGTGTCTACCTCAACATTGATCGCTAAATCTAGATTGACATTGAGATTAGCATTGAGAATGACATTCAGATTAGCATTCAATTTTGCATTGACATTCAGATTGCCAGTATTGGATCAACTCAATTTTCCATTGACATTCAGATTGCCAGTATTGGATCAACTCATTTTGTCATCTGCAACAAGTCATAAACAATGATAAAGGAAAATTTAAATCATGTATACAACAGTAAGTGATTCAAAAAACATAAATAGTGAACTAGATAATTAATTTCCATGGAAACGGTGCTAAAATTTATAACTCACAAATATACCAACAACGGTACAGTCAATCGTTCTCAATATAATTACCCAACTAAAGGATAGCGCCGAATCCATAAGGAATTAATATCTACTTCACTAATGGTGTAAAGAGTCACTACAAGTTGTATCTAGGATATAAACACAGAAAATGACTTAGGGGAAAATTTTAAGAAAAAGATAAATGTTTATAAGTACTGGAAAATGTATGTTGTCAAACAAGAAGATTCACTTAAAGATATTCAATAACAAGAAGGGGGCTTAGGGGTGTGCAAGGTCTAGGGTTAAATATACATGGTAGATTTATTATGTGGTTGAACTAGGTTATTTCCACTATTATTTTCTTGTTAGTCAAGTAACTTGCTTTAGCACATAAAGTTCTTATTCAGAGACCTATTATGCTTTCACTTTCACCTACCTTACATTTCTGCTAGTCCTTTTTATTTATAGAATTAAATATTAAATGATTATGAACCAAATTATTGTGAATCTCATCTTTCCATTATCTAACACTATATTTCAAGCCATAAGAGAAATTTCTGCACGATTAGATTTTGCAACCTCTAACTACCCACTAAACATGGAAATGCAATTGAACCTACAGTAGCAAGTTCCTACCTTAGCAATCTACCATTACACATGTATTCAAGTTCAACCCATTACTACATACCCCAAACCAAGAAAATTATCTATTCATTGAAGAAGAGAATGTTAGTATTATTACCATGGAAACTACAACAAACATTTTGGTATTCCATCATGAAGTTTCAACAAATGGGTTGTAAGATTTTAATGTTTTAAAATAAGTAATAGATAAACCCTAGACTGAGAATATGAAAACCAATAGAGAAAGCCTTCAGTGTAACGTCACATCTCGAAAAATGTTAGTTCTAGCCTTTTACATCCGACCTAACCCAGGACAAATATTAATTCAAAATCTCCCCGAAGTAGAATTGGCAATTTAAGCTACATCGCCGAACAAGTCAATGATGCACCAATGTTATATCTTGTAACATTGATCTACAAATATTGCACTCTCCTTTCTTCATAATTGAATGATCATGCTTCAGCTTGGAGATTTTATAATTCATTACTTTATTGCTGACACAATTTGCGAGGTGTGAAATTTCAAGCTTGCATCATTGAATTACTACTCATTTTTATCACTTTCTATTGATCTGTAAAATTAGTGAGTCAACGATTGGATCTATGATGCCACCTGAGAATTTGGCAACTCGCATAATAAGTAGGCTGCAACTTTTGCCTCTTATTGCTAAATTTTTTCAAGTGCTTTTCCTCTTTTGCACTCGTTCATCATTCATCAGGTCTTAATTTCATTCTTTCTAAAATTACATGAAATACAAGTTAAAAACAATTAAATATGCCTCGAGGACATTAATTTCCCCCCTCCCCCCAAATTAGGCATAATAAGTGGAAATATGTCATCTCATCAATTTTTTTTATTAGAACATCAGATAAATATCTTGAAAATAATTGTTTGGTTATTTAAATGACTCAAACACCTTTGGGTTATAATTTATAGTCCCCACATCTGTATAAGGGACTAGACTTTAAGGGGAGAACTATCATCTGAAGTCCTCAAACTATTGTTTTTCTTCTCTTTACATTTCATAAGAATTATATCACATAGTGTATACTAGTGTAGCCAAAAAAAGGAAATAAAAACTTGAGAGAGGCATGAAATCAAAGTAACATGACTACTAGGCTCCTAATAGACTCAATATTTATTAGAATCAGGATGAGTTAACTAAATTAGCAAGATCAGTATCACTGAGCTCCTAACATACTGATCAGGTTGTGTGTATACTATCTCGTAACAGTCTATGTTGTGTGTATGTTTGCTGAGATCCTAATAGACCTAATAGAGTGCATCTAGGTTATTTCATACGCATAGTATTAAGAGATTGAGTTTTTTTCATAATCAATCATCATTGTAAAAAGAGCAAGATGGAGTTGTTAAAACTCAGTAGAGGATAGAGCAAAATAATGGGAACCTCTTGCAACCTTAGGGTCAGATTAAGGCACAATAGATGCAAACAGTAAAAAAAGTAATATATAAATTTCTTATTTTGCATAGTTCAGCATTAATTATTTAATATATTGTATTAAGAGTTTACCATGTCAAGAAAAGAGTCAACTAAGGGAAAATAAAAAATTGTAATTCAATCCCCCTCTTGCATTTTTAGTTATAACTCCATATGGATGGTAGTTGATTAACTATCTTAGTCCGTTAATTTCATTTTAGTAGTGAAGTACATTGCCTAGGAGTTATCTCAGATTCGTATCAGTTAGATATCTTTATTGTATAGGTCCATATATCATTTATATCTGATCGAGGTACTTGGTTCACTTTGCACTTTTAGAGTTCTATGCAACATAAGATGGGTGCTTAGCTAGATATGATCACAAATTTTCATCCTCAGATCAATGGCTAGTTTGAGTCCAGTATTATGGTGTTAGAGGATATTTTTCAAGCATGTTTCATTGAATTTGGGGTTCATTAGGATCGATTCCTACCACTTGTAAAGTTTGCCTATAACAAAGTTACCAAGCGAGTATTTAGATGGATTATTTTAAGGAATTACATGGTTGGAAATATAGATATCTGATTGGATAGGTTTATGCTTATGAGGATAAAATGTGGTATAGATTTATTGCGAGACTCCATGGAGAGAGTTAGACTGATTCAGACTCGACTACTTTCTTCCAAAAGTATGCAGAAGAGTTATGCTTATAGAAGGGTGTGGTTAAAGGTGTAACCCATGAGAGAGACGATGCTATTTGGCAATAAGGTGAAGATTAGACCTCATTTTGTTAGTCCTGTAATATTTTAGAGAGTACGGGAGAGGTGTCTTACAAGTTATCCTTTCCACCTAGTTTGTCTATCGTTTAGTCGGTCAGTCATGTTTCTATGCTTTAGAGATATATGCCTGATGAGTCTCATGTACTTCAGTGAGATACTTTTAGATTTAACCTAGATTTTTCATTTGTGGAAGAGCTAGTTGCAATTCCAGACAGAGGTTTGAAGGCTTCAAACCAAGGAGATACCTTCATGGAAGGTGTTGTGCAGGCACTAACCGATCTAGAAGACTACTTGGGAGATCGAGTCTGATATATGTAGACATTAACCTTAACTTTTTGATACTTTAGGTACTTATTCTTTATTATGTTCGAGGACAAACATGGTTTTTAGTGGTAGATGTTGTAATGACCCTCAAGGTTATTTTTTGTAGTTTAACCATTTTGGCTCTTTCTGTAGTTGGTTTATGTTAAATTGATTTTAATTACATTGTTGATTTGGGAACGGAATAAGTTTTGAGTAAGATATGAGGAAATTTGAATTTTGAATCTTTTAGTGAGAAATAGAAACTCTAGGAGTCATTTGGATTTTGGTGCCTCAAAACAACAATCTGTTAGTTTCATTATCTCTAGAATATTGATTTTGGTCCAGTAACACATGAATTTTCTGTTTTAGCTCTTTCTTGGTGATTTTGAGTAGTTTAAAGGGATAAAGTTAGAAAATTTAAGGAATGGTTTTCGGTAAAAATTCAGAATTAAAGTTTTATGATTAAAAATCTGATGTTTCCATTAGATTGAGGAGGTGGTTTTTGACCTAGAATGAGGTTTTTTTTATTTTCGTAGTCTCTAGGCATATTTTTGTTATTCTGGTGTTTTTAGTTAAAATGGGCCCTTAGAGGGTTCTAGATTAAGAAGACACCGTATCCATCTTTTGATAGTTCCATTGAGTCAGTAATATCAAAATTATTATGGTTGCATATATGTTTTGTTAGCACGAGGTTCTAAATGAATCTCGAGGGTCCATTTAAAGTCATAATATATGATGTGAAATTTTTGTTGCTATTGTCATTATTGATGTCATCAGGCACTCTCTGCATTTGCAGAAGGAGATTGCATTAGTGTAGAGTGATGAGGTGTTTTATCTCCATGTTCTCAGCATGGTGACTGTGCTTTCAGAGTGTGTTGGTCAGTTCATGTCCCCCATTCGTGGAAGGCACCTAGGAGTTTACTATGTTGTCTCTAAAGTTGATTTTTTATGAACTTGACTTATTTCTCATTCAAAAAATGACCTAAGGCCCTATTTTATAAAATATTAACCGAGAATTCCAAAGATATCTATTAGGTAAGATTTCTAAACTCATTTTCATCAATTTATAACAACTTTAACATGATATCTACATAACATTTGAAGGTTTTGAATAAAAAAGTGGTGGTTTCAAGTATGAACTCAAAAATAAAAACTTTGATTTTCAAGCATAAGTGTATTGGTTTTTCAATAGAACTTGAAATTTAAATTTACTATGAACTCAAAATTATAAAACTTTGATTTTCAATAGAACTTGAAATTAGATTCCCTAACCGATGGGCAACATGTTTTCATGATAAATTTTTGGTTTTGATGATGTGGGATCGAGTAGATTTTGACTAATACTTTGAACAATGGTGATATTAGTATTTATTACTATATTTTGAAAAGATTGCACTCGTTTGGAGGCTCAACGAAAAGTCAAGGCTCCCGAGTTGGTCCTTCATTGCTAAGGCAAGTTGAGTTTATTGGTTTTTATATGAAGTGTTAGGAATTGATTATTTACTTGATTCTATCATGATTTCTTCCTTGATTGTCTTTGGGAATAATGGGCATAATGGGGGTGCCCATGTATGTTAAATAACGAGACCCACCCGGGTACTAATGTCAAGCATGTCGGTTTAATGAAGGAATTATTTTATAATGTGATTTTGAATTCATAATGATATTTTATTTTTTGAGTTGGTTGATATGCCTTGATTTGATTAGGCCATATTGGACTAAAAATATAATAGATTTGCCTTATAAAAACTATTGACTTGAAAATGAATTACTTTGTGAAGCCTTGTGAAGGCTAGATTAATATGAGTAACTTCATGAATGTTTTATCTACGTAATGAATTGAAATTCTTATTGTAAACTGATTTGGTTCCCCTCTCCATGATTGCATTGGTATGGGCAATCTATTAATATTTGTGCATGAAAAAATGAGTTGTGGTGATGAGTTGGAATGTCAATATCCGAGGTTTCTAAGGTAATTCAGATATTGGGGCCTGTGGTTTCTACCAAGCAATGACTTATAACATGAGGTTTATTATAACCTAAGTTTTTGCTAGGTAATATTACAATAAATATAACTTGAGGTTTATTTTAGGTATTGATATATATAAATATAACTTGAGGTTTATTCTAGGTATTGATGTATTGACTAAGGTTTGTACGGGGCCTGTATTGGTAGGGTAGACATGCATCACGATTATTTGTGCAATGCTTCGCATTTGCATTCAGTGTATTTTGATTTGATCGTCTTCCTAATTGGTTCCTTGAGATTATTTGATCCATATTGAAGACTAGAGGCTATTTAATACATGTTGGTGACTTGAGATTATTTTGAAAGCATTGTTAGTCTATCATTATGGACTGATATCTGACTTTACGATCACTGATTTATTATTGAACTTGTCAAACTATAAATCTCTTTACTTGTTTCATTTCTCTCATTTATTAGACTTGTACTATGTTGGTTGTAGTTGTGGAGGACGGATGAATGTTAGGAGTTCTGGTCATCTCCTTACTCTTAGACCAACCGAGGATGTTGCTTAGTATAATAGTTTCATACTTACTCCTTATTGTTCAGCACCTTTGTACAGGTACCGTGTTCCGTACTTTATGAAACTCTTTAATTCATTAGTACAAAAGTACTTTTGAGATTTTTTGAGGTAGCATCCATTGTTTTCTTAGTATCAAAGATTTATTTATGTTTCAGTTTATTGCATCTTTACCTTTTAAGGACCATGTTGAGACTATTGAATTTTCCTTGGTATCAAATCTTTTAGAGGCTTTGTATAGGGGCTACCAGTTCTTGGGGATTGTGTATATATATGGATTTCCTCTTATAAAATTCTATTATAATCATTGTTATGACTTTTATTTTTGCATTTAGTTGGTTTTTTCGTGATTTATTGGTATTTTGGCTGACCTATTAGGAAAGATAGTTTCCATCACGAATGGATTTTTGGTCATGACAATGTTTCTACTCAGTTGACATCTCAACAACGACTGCACATACATTCCAAACCCTAAAATAGGCATATCATAATCCTTCTATGCTATCAGTGGCTGACCCACCTAAACCTAGAGCATTAGCGGCTGCCTCATAGAAATTTGAACTGCTGGTGGATCACCCGCTGGAACAAAAACTTTTAGTGGTTCGCTCAGCACATCAGGAATTATAGGACTAGCCAACTGCTCTAGGGACTCTTCCCCTTATCGGGTTTGTGAACCATGCAGCATACCGCCCCATGTAACTCTCTAATACACCTAGAACCCTAAGTAATGTGTACTGTAATAGAGGAACTTCCATATACTCATGAGGAACTTGCTCCCCATGTCTTTAAATATCAATCCCAGGCGAGGTTGCTCTAGCATGTTCACTAACTAGAGTTGCTCCCCTAGACCTATCTCTAGCACTTGTTCTACTTCTATCTCTACCTTGGGCAACAGACTAAGGAAGGGCTCAACACACACGAACCAACTATGCTAGACTAGAAGGAAAAAATGAAAAGATATTCTTACTAGAGATTTGTAGCCTCTGGAGGATAAGTAACGGGCATCTCTGCACCATTCACAGGACTCTAATAAACCTAGATTATACACAGTGGGACCTATAAACCTAGGGATATGATACCAACTTTTCATAATTGGAAATTTGAGCGTGATGTCACCTATCTTCCAACCATGATAGGTCCGTCAAAACTAATGACGAAAACATTACTAATAAATACAAAAAAAAAAAAAGAATCATAGGATATAAAAAAAATGTCATAAACTATAACCCAAAACCACGTAGAACCTTTACATTACCTCTAATTCATCATTTACATACATGAAAGTCTTCAGAAAGTAAAGAAAATAAAATAAGGATACAAAGACATTTGAGATTGCCGACGGATAGCAAATACCACTAAATATGTCGATTTGTTCCTCGAATGAGAAAGAATAAGTCTTAAGTCCTATCCAAAATAACACCTGCAAAAACATTCAGAAAAAGGCAAGGGTGAGTACCTAACCAACAACACTCAACATCATTCTTGGTTGGTCCTAACTGAAAGAGATGATGAATAATTTTAACCTCCAACCACCCTTCAATAACTACAACCTGCACATAATTTATATACAATAGCCCAACTAAATTAAAATTCTAACCTATACAAAAATTCAAACAAGTAGCAGATATCAACAAATGCCACAACAAGGAAATGACCACAAGTTATAAAAATAAGTATAATCTCAGATCAAATGTCAACAATAATCTCAGGTCATCACCAAATACTAGTTTCTAAAGTATTATCGGGATGACAAGTCAAATAAAAGCCACAAATCAATATAAATACAATGGAATGAACAAATATTCACGATTCATGTTTTTCCTAATGTACACACCTACTAAATGTATCTCACAAATAGGACCCATGGAGCACTCAAAGATCCATGTACTTGTACAAAACCATTCCCCTATGGACTATATCATTACTCGTGTCATGATCCAAAAATTAAGTTGTGATGATGTCTACATTCAATCTGTAGACAATACTAACCCAAGATCATAGCATAAAGCAATTGACCAATTCCAAGAACCAAAAGAATGACTCCCTAGAACTAGAACATACAAAATTGAGAATGACTCCCTAGAACCTGGAATCATGGTTGTAGAGTATCTAAATATAGAAAAGGTACAAATTCAACCCACAATAGGTAAAAATATACACGAACTACC
>JBDJHY010874831.1:0-14935 GCA_039654485.1 Withania somnifera
GTTGTAAATGGAAGCTAAGTAGCTACTATATAGTTTTTTTAAGCATGTTAAATCATGTGTTTACTAGTTACATGCTATATAATCTATAATAGGATATTTGAAATGATATGTCTACCTAATGTGCATTGATTTGTAGATATGACATGTCAACAAGCTTTCCTTTACTAATAAGTTGTTGAATGCTAACTTTAGCTATGTCAAATAATTAAAATAGGCAGTCTCTTATGTATGATCATTAATATGGCCTTCCAGCTGGATATGATGGTTTGAATTCCTAAAATGGTCCAAGAAGAAGCTAAATAGTGTATAGTACTAAGTTTTAATGTTATGATTAAGCCTGCTCATTTTCCAAAGGTATTAATATTGCCTGAATGTTTGTTTTTGACAAAGTTATTTGGTTTGAATATTGCCTATACATGTAACTGTCTTGCTGACTACTTGACTTTCTAATAAATCTTAACTAGATCATACATGACCTCCCTGTTGTCTCCTAAATTGTCGAGGGCCATTAGTAGTCCTGTACTTGCTTATTGGTAGGAGTCCTAGTGTATTTTTATATTAGTTATATTTCTTTTCCTAAATATAGATTTTTTGCCTTAATTCTTGTTGTAACCTATTCATCATACCCTCTAATACAAATTCCACCATTCTACTTATCTGCTCTACTTAAAACTGTATAATGAACTTACTTTTTCCTTTTAATTGACTCAATATGCATGATTTGGCTAAGTTTTATAGTTGAGTTAGAGTTTGTTTATTATGTTCTAATTCTGTCTAAAAGGATATAAACCTGTAGTAAGGGCTAGGCTAGTCCACCTACCGTTTTTCTTTTTTGTTTCACTTAGGGGTGCCTTGGGTTTCCTCTATGTGATCACCTTATGCTTTATTTTAGCACACACTTTAATTAATCTTTTAACCTTCTATGTATACATGGTTTGTCTTAGCTGCCTTTGATTAAGGCCCTGTATGAAAATTCTTGACATCTTTGCATTTAATTCTACATGCATCTTCCTTAACTGCTTCTTTGGGCCAGTTTGTTTCAAATATGGTAGATAATTCTAATTAGTCCTGCTGTCTTCTTTAGCATGCAATGTTTGTTTGATTAGAGCTCTATTTCATTTCTTCTCTTACTTGTGATCGCCTAGATTACTTTTGATTGTTTTTCCTGCTATGTGTTAAACCTACTAAAATGACCTTTTACTCCTTTATGCTTTCCCGCTCTTGCTTTGCTGGATATTTAAATCTCAAGTTTCTTTTATGTGAAATTCATGTTACCTTTTAGCTTATAGAGGGTCCATATTTAGTCTAAACTTGTTCAGTGTTTTATAGATTGTCTAAGTGTTAATACCTTTCTCCTATGAAGCTAATTATTGTGTATAGATATAGATTCTATGATTTACATCTTGCTCAGCAAACCTGTAAATTTTTATGATACTTAACAGTTGCAGTTTTTTTTTATTTGTATCATCTACTTGATTGTTTGTTCTGTTAACAACTCTGCATGCAAGATTTGATCAATATCTTATAGCTAGGTTAGGGACTGGTTTTATTAAGTCCTAACTATGTGTAAAAGGATTGGAGTATATGATACTTGTTAATTTGAGTTCATTGGCCATTTCCTATTTTCATCCTTAATTGTGATTATTTTGGCTATCATTAATGATCACTTACTTTCTATGTTATTATAATTAGTTATATTCCCTCTCTATCCATTTGTTTCCATAAAATAAGGCATTGCGTCAACGCATGAGCCATGTCTCATCCCTGCATGCCGCTACATTGTTGCCTACTTATCTTCTCCCTTATATGCTGATCTTATGTAGTTCTACATAAGCGTGCCATATGAACCTGTTTTTTCCAGCTAGAGTACATTATATTATGCATGTCTCTCCCTTCCTCTTTATCACTGAATGGAGATAATAACATAACATGTTTTGTTCGTCTTCTAACTATCCGCGTTGGTATAATCTATTTTTGAATTGGTGAGCATTCTAACCAAGGTAAATAATAGGCTTAATAATGTGTTTTTGTGTATTTTATATGCATATTAGTTGCCTATTTGTTTGGGCTATGGATTTGTAAGACAAACAACTCCGTTTTTTATAAATATAGTTGATCAATATGTTTCTTTGTTTTTATCCTATGTGTATTTATTAAGTAAATTGCCATTAGGCTAATTTCTAGATCACATGAATACTAAAAAATTTAATACTTGTTTTATTTAAATCCTTCATAATGTCTTAATATGTCTACAAAATGTATCACCTACACTATTATGTGGGCTATTTGACTAGTTACTTGGGTATTTCTATTGAGTTGTGGCATTGGGCTGGATTGTGCAAGATTAAATACTAGATCTAGATGTTTTCTTATTCAATTGGGGCTATGTTTAATATTCTCTATCCCAATTCTCCATTATGATTAACTGAATTTACTTAATTTGGGCCATTCATTTTCTATATTTCCGGAACTATGTGCATTTTGGTTTGGCACATGTTTTATTGTTTTCATCTATAATTTTAATATTTGCCTTCAATTATTTTGATTAATGTTTATTTAATTTTATTATTTATTATTATTTATTTCTAATCTTTTCCTTTTTTTCATATGTGACTTTGGGTTGAGGATTCTTTGCATGGCCTTGTAGGCTAGGGCCCAATTGGTTGAATTTTGGACACAACCAAATAGAGTTCATTTCTTTCCCCTTTTTTATTTTTTTCGTATTTTATATTTTATTTATTTGTATTTATTATACACGTATGGAATCTAATGGTACCCGAATGTTGTAATATCTGAGCTTTATTGAATAAAAATAAAATTTGACTTGCATCCTTCCATTATTTTCATTGAATACTCTGTCATTAGGCAATATTAGATTAATAAATAATAAAAGTAATCAATTTTCACCTTAACAAACAGTTAATTCAAAACTCCAACATATATAAAAAGTCCTCGCAAATTAAAATACAAAAAGTTTTCAAAGCCTTTTCTCGGAAAATCATTTTTGCTTTTCTTAAAAAAGAACTAGACTTTAATACTAGCTTATTTTAGAAATATCATTCAAAAGTATATTTCTATATAGGCAATAACATGAAATTGTTTTACAAATTACACAAGTCCAAGTGGGATGTTCTGAAGGTTCCGTAAAATCCTTGCTCATGAAATTGCAGAATTCTTATCCAAAATCTTTTAAACTTTATATTTTGTTCCTATTTTCAAAATATGAGGTTTAACTAAAAATATTCTCTTAGTTTCTTCAAAAATTAAGTGGCGACTGTATTTATCAAATCTCTTTGGAATTTTACTTGACTTTGAAAATGATTTGACACTTAGCTATTGTGCTACTTTTCAAAATTAGTAATCGTTAGCAGATGTTCAGTCCACTGGGGACCCATTAAGGTTCCAACTTAGCCTGATTCGTATTATTTATATTATTTCCTATTTTCTTACTTTTCGCCTCTATTTTCTATCATTTGCATTTTTATGGCATATTGCATCCAGTTGGCCCTTTTTCTTAATTTCTTTTCTTAGGCAATGACATGCCTTATGTGGTTGTCTACTCTGGAAGAAAACCTTTTTTAACTATGTGACGAGACTAATTGTACGTGTTGCTACTAATGATTGTTGGGAAGTCTAGTTTGGATAGTCCATTCATGTAACCTGTCATTTCAAAATATACTCTTAGAAACCTAAAACAGAGCGAAGCCAAAACCCATGTTCTAAGAATTACCCTAGGTTCGCTCAACAACGGGGAGGGCGCCAGTCCATTAGTAAAACTACCCTGATCCAACTGAGTTTTCCAAGACGGTCTCGGATCTGTATAGTTTGTGCTAGGTTGAAAATAATTTAAGTATTAACAATTTTATAACCTATGAACATTTTGATGTTTTTGGACATTTATAGGATGCCTCCTCTCACACTGCTAGTCAACATGATACAAAAATCAGATTGCTTTCTCAAAGCATGGTAGCTTAATATGTTGACGTTAGATAAGGAGTTAGTCCAAACAAATATAATTTACCTGTCGTCTCTTATAGGCATGCAACCTTAGACCCACCTAATACTGGTCTTGGTTAAGTTCTAGGATGACATCAAAATGGTGCTCAGATTCAGGGAAGTCGAGTAAACCCAAACCTAGAGGATATAGAATGTGCTTATGAAAGCATCCACATGTGCCAAAGCTGAAAGAATAAATCTTCCAATAACATATTGGTTCAAGAAATATGGGAAAAAGAGAAATTAAAAAAGGATTTCTATTAGACCAAGATAAAGTATTAGGGTTTGCGGAAGATCAATATATCCCCTTTAGTATATTGTATCTTTTCTTCAGTAGGTGTACGGGTTTTGAGAAACACTACATATAGTTCTGAATTAGCAAGAACGGAAAGATCGCAGAGCCTTTACTTTCTTGGCAGTTAGTTGGAAAACTGGTATTCGCTCGGAATAGAAAGAACCTCATCCATCCCAGCATGGTCATGCTCACCCATGCCTTCTTCTATGAAATGAAATATGGTTCATCCACTAATCATTGCACTTAGTAATCTATCATCATAGCCGACTTGTACAAAGCCCTAGGAGAATGTAAGAAGGGTAGAATTTTTTTTCAAGGTTATAACTTATTGCTATAGTGGTAGTTGGTAAAACACTTGGTAAAAATGGAAACTCCTTGGAATATGGATCCCACAACTTGCATCAATCACTTTTCCTTACATATCTTTGGTTAGCTAACAACATGTACAAATTTAATGACAGTCAGTCCTTCTGGTTCCGACAATTTGGGGACTTGAAATATTGAGATGTACAGTGGTCACTTACTGAATTATGAACCACTGTCCATATAGTCCAAGGGAAGGATTTTCCTTTTCTTGTATTTTCCAAAATCAGGGGTACTCGTCTATATGTTCCTCTTCATGTCCTTAGACAATATCGGAATTTTCAAGGTGTTCCTAAATTGGTGGACATGAAAAAATTCATAATTGATAATGAAAAGGGATAAATACCCCTCCAATGGTTCATCATTCAAGAATGAAAGAAGAAAATGGTTGGGAAAGAGTATGTTCAAAATTGACTTCAACTGGAAGTGGACAACAATTACAAAGATTGGTTAAGAAATGACATGGTCAGTGACATCCGATTAAAGTGCATCAAACCACCCATTCAAAAGAAGCTAATGAATAATAACAACACTCAGCAGCCTATAGAAGACTAGATGACCATCCGAAGATTGTAGAAAAGGTAATAGCACACAGAAAATTATTTTTTCCCTACATGGGTAGGTCTTTTATCAATAATTTTTCAGTGATATAATAATTAAAGGCAAATTATTCTCCAACAGTGTTAGGCCTAAACCTTGGGCATAATCAAGGTTACCTACTTAGGTCGTACTTCATTCTATTGTGTGTTATATCTATTTGATTACTATTTATTTGTTCTAGTTGTATCTAGATCAATATTATACACCAACCCACCTTAGATTAAGTTCGAATGACTAAAACCAAGTCACTTCCCAGTTTCTCTGAAAAAATCTAAAATTTGCTGAAGCTTTTCCTTCCCTTCCATGGAAATTAACTAAGAATTAACGTTGAAAGATAAATTAAATAGAAGGGAGAGGAAATCTAATAGAAAATTAATGAAGCTAGGAATCATATTGAAGAAGCAGAGATAATCAAGAAAGAAGCCATATCTTGAGAATGGGAGATGAATAGAAAATTGCTACTATTGAATAATAAATAGTTGTTTTCAATTTCTGAGTGATGAAAATACAGAAAAGGCTCAGACAAGCTAAAGAAGACATGCATAATCGGGGAATAAAAATCCATCCAAAGGAGTTCAAGACGTAGAATATACCAGAGAGAACACAGAATTTCCACCTATTCCGATGATCAAATAGGATAGGTTAAAAGAGGAAGAAATTATGCCAACTCGGGTTAGACCAGGAAGTAAGTGGATCACTCTAGCAGCTTATTATCGTTGTGACAAACGTAATAAAATAGTGCTTTGCTCTGATCTTTTTGAAGTGTTAATGGAAATAAAAATGATCTTCCTAGATTTCGATAAAGGATAACTATGTCTTCCAAAAGATACTAAGAAAATATACTTATCATCCTGTGCAAATAGGTCATCTCATCAATAAATACACAGTTTTGAGAGAACGTATGAGACGTTTAGTCAATAGTGGAACGATAAAAAAGCTATGGGGTCTAGTATTGTGTTGACATATGAAAAATTAGCTCCTATATACCTCTCAAAGCAGATGGAATATTTCATGAATACCACTTCACAATATTTTGTAAACCATACTTAAGTATCTATTTCAAACTCACTGATGCCAGATCAATAAATTGATCGAGAGGGAAAAAGGAACTAGGTCATCATCATGGCACTAAGATCAAGAAGTATAGCATCATCGTGAAGGATCAGGAAGGCACAATATTAATAATTGTCTCATATTTTCACTCTTATAGAAAAACTAATAGCTGAAGGGAGTGTTAGATGGAGTTTCTCGTAGATCAGCCTTAAAGAAGTACAAATCAAAGAAATAGAGTTTTTTATTTCCAAAAGCTTTAAATATAACAAGTATCATGTCTTTACTTTTACAACAATATACTTTTGAATAATGAAGACTTAGTTACTGTCTATCTTTGTACTCTTAAACTCATTGTGCCTGAATGCCTCCTTGAGGATATGTAGTCAGCCTTATGGCCCCGTCCTACCATAAAAAATCTTTTATTCCTCCCATATATTACCTAAAATTTACCATGTTCCAATTCACTAGGTATAAATCATCCAAATACCAGAATATTAATCGTCATTGGCAAAGAACCATCTATGGGTGTTTACAGTATTTACTATCTTTGCGTTATGCATTATCATAAAGAACCTAAAAAGCTTTGACTTTTGAGTTATTCTTATGTAAAAAGTACATTTGAAGCTAGTTTATGTCAAAGAACTGATAGACTATCTCTACTTTACTAGATCAAATTATTCCAAGATTCCTCTTCGGACCTAAAGTCATCAATTGACAAGGGAAAAATGGTTGGTGCTAATGAGGAAAATGATTTAATTGGAATAACTAGCTGGGATGATCTGGTTGCTTATTATAATCAAATTATCGGTAAATTAACTCAAAAGTTGGATTAGTAGGAAAACAAGGTACAACAAATTAAGGATGTGGCTAATCTAGCTGCTACGACCAATTTCACACTCAGAGGTACTCCAGGACATCTTCTGCAAGTTCCTTCTTTAAATGATTAAAACCCTTATAGAGACATCTCCTGAGTACCACTGATCATCATTTCATCATAGCAGATACAAGATCCCCACACCCAAAAATATAACAAAGAATGTATTCCAGGGATGTACTACCAACCAAACCCCTACCCACTCACCAGAATAATCAAACTAGCATATTAACTCTTAGAACATTACTTTCACTTTCAACTCAAATGAACAAACTCCATAAAACCTCACATATTCCTATCCAAGATTGGCTTAAACTACTCAAAATTCAAGAATCCAAGAACCACACGCCACCATTTCCCATGCTGCCACAATCCCTGAATCTCACTCCATTCCTCAAGACCCTAAGGATTATATAGAGTAGATAGCTTGGGACGATCAATGGGTAGGAGATGATGTTGATGAATGAAGAAATACTTAGAAATAAGTAAACCAGGAGTTCCCCGGAAGGAAAAGATTTTGGGTAGAATGATTTTCTAATAGCCCTTAGGGATATTTTTGTGATTCCAATAGATTCTATATGTTTAGGGTATTGTTGTAGGTTCCCTAAGTCGTTTGGGAATTGATGGAATAGGTAGGTTGGATCCCTAGCAGTTTTATGGGATAAATTTCATCAAATAATATTATTCGGGACTTACACCGCTTATATGACCCTGAAAATTTTATTCTTCTATTGCATGGAGCATAAAATATTGATTACATGGAGTATGGAGACTCCATATATTTGTTGTCGAATTCGAACTTCGTACCATTTTCAAGCCTAAATTATTTAGGTCGAGTTTTGTTAGGGGCAAAATTATCACGATATTATGGACTTCTCCGCTACCATTCAACCTAGGCCCATTATGCATCAGGATTGCATTGTAGTGCATCATGGTCATGTAGTATAGGGGAATCCAGGGTTAGTGATCGTGTGGAGGTGGGACTTATCGGAAAGGTCACCAAGAAAGCCTATATATATATATATATCTTTCTTCCCCTTTTAGACAAAATTTCATGTTTTTCTCCAAAATTTTCCATGGAAACTGATCTTGAGTTTGTGTTTTAAAGGTTTAATTTAAAGTTTCACTCTGTGGAATCATATCCGGTGGTTCTATGATTGTTTCTATCGGGTAATTATTCTTTTTTGCTAATGTAATAAAGTTTTCTAGGTTATATAAAGTTCTAAGGCTTATATCTTCAATTCCACCATTAGTTTGAGTCCTATATTGTATTATATGATGTATGAGTTATGCTCTACGAGTTGGTATAAATATTTCATTTTTTTAATCTATTAGGGTTTCCAAACCTATTTTTACATTGGATTTCGACCCCACTATTATATAGCCATAGGGCTCTTGTTTTATTTCTTATGACTCATGGATTATGTTTTTGATAGATTTGTGTGGAACCGATCTCTTTCATGATTATCCACTTGTTCCAATGCTACTTTTGAGGTTTTTGACTCCACCAGGTAGGCAACGTTCTATTTTCTTCATATTAGGTATTAGTAGAGTATATGTATGGTAAAGTGCCAACTCAGGAACGGGATGACTAGTCGGTCCCTGATATGCTTATATTTTTGTCCTATGACCCTTTTAGATGGCTCAAAGCTTAACTACTTATCGTGGGACTATTTTTCCCTACCCGCTTGTTTCACACCGACTTTGGATCATAGTATGTTGGGGGAGGAGTAACGTCTTTGATGTGTATCGTTATATGCTGATTATGGATCGTAGTGAGATTGGGGAAGGGATTATACTAGTGATTAGATCTTAGTATCTATTCCCTGATTTAGGATATTGGCTTAGAGTTGATATAGGTAGGCTGATTATTTTGAATTCTACTCGAGATATTTTGTATGATTAGGTCTAGTATGGCCACTTGGCCATAGATAGACAGAAAACACTGTGTTGTATTTTTAGCAGCCTATATAATTATATTTTACCTAGCCAGGTACGGCTATGATGCGTAGTTAGCTTCCTTATTTGAAAGCGTTCTACTTAGCCGAGTACAGTTGTGTTGAGTGGTTTACATCCCTGTGATAATAATGTACCCTAGCCCATTGTGAGCCTAGGAGTGAGTGGTTCTTGGATGAGCTATGGTAACTCTATGTTTCTCCTTATATGGGTGTGTTCCTTAACAGGTGCCTTATGGGAAGGTGTGACCTTTTTGGTATGATTACTCGTGCCTTGGATCGTAGTTGAGCTAGGAGATTATATACCTTTTTACTAGGGCTTGGCATCCATCGTATGGATTATAGTTAGATGCCTTAACCCAGTTTAGCCAGTTGATTAGTTCTGTGTTGAGCATACATTAAAAATTTTATAAGGTAACCTGATTTTGATAGAGTAATAACTAGAAACTGATATCATATGTATATGTATTCCTTCCACGACTGCACCCATGATCAGTATGGAGCTATTTTCTCATGCTGTTTGAGGCTATTTTCTCACTATCGTTGTGATTTATGGATATTGCTTACATGGCTGGACTAAGCTGTTACTGAGATATGATATACGGGTTGAACTCGAGTTTTAGGTTCTTGGCCTTGATGACTATGGCATTGGATGCTTTTTTATGAGGATTTTAGGACATGGGATTGCATCCCTCCATGGACCCTCCAACCTGGGTCGCTATGCTTGGTATATATTGCATGGCTAGGGAGGGGTATACTAGGATAGGTTGGGTAACTATATGGGAAAACTTCTTCGGGTTCGCTCCAGACAGAGTCATGTACTAAAGAGGGTGCGTATGTGTACTGTTTAATTTTTAGTACCCCTTTGTATTAAATCTTTACGCGTTGATTTGAACTCTTCAGGGCTTACGGAGGAAGCACCTGTTGGGTTACTTGGTTTCCTAAGTGCAACTACCTGTTGAAAGGGGTGTCGGTCAGGTTTGTTTTGATTTTTTTTTCACTTTTTTGTCTGATAGGTACTATTCTTGCACTTGTTGTACTTGTTGTTAGCTTAACTTATTTTTTGTTTGGTCTTCACTTGTTGGTCCTTCCTTGTGTTAGTTATGTTGGAGCTCCAAGTGTGTGTCACGTTTTGTCATGATCTACTTGTGACCCGAGTTTATGTGTTGTACTTTGTTATTGAGTTTCCTTTACACCTGTTAGATAATACTTCACCCCCTGATAGCTAACCCTTCACTACACTCACTAGCTTGTCATTGTAGTTACTTTCCTATCGTACATTATTTTTCGTCGCCTTATTTTCTTTTAATTGTCCTTTATCTTGCCTATGCTTACTTTTGCTTGGTCACCCTATGATACCTACTGGGTACCCATTGTTATTGGTACTTATGCTATAGTTCTGCATCTTTTCCTGATGCAGGTTCTAATATGAGTTATTAGGGTGGACATGATCGTGTGGAATAGCTTGGTGTTTTTCAAAAGATATAGTGAGCAGTCCATATTTATGATGACCTTCTTCTTCTTGCCTCAACAATTGTTCCATTTGGAGTTTGGATTGTTATTTTGTAGTTTCTACCCCGCTGTGAGTTGTATTTTTACAATTTTTTAGATAGATGCTCTACAGCCATGATAGCAGGTTTTGATGAGTCATGTTCAATCAAGTACTTTTTTTTACTATTTCTTTTCCTTCTTTTCAACTCCTTTCCCTTTTTTTTTGGGTACTTGGTACTAGTCTGCCGCCACTTGCTCTGGGATGCGGTTAAGCTTGTCTACAAGTGAAATGTAGATGCCATCACAACTCAATTTTGGGTCATAACATAGTTGTATAAGAGCTCTTAGTTCACCGATGTCTTTATATATAGGATAAAGTTTTTGGTAGAGTCTCGTGGATCAGTACATAGATATACATATCCTATCTTCGAGAGACTGTATTGACTCCTTATGTGTATGTGTGGGTATTGATTTTTTATCCTTTAGTTCAGCTCTACTCTTCCAAATAAATAGGAAGCAGCCCTAAGTTGGCATCAGTAAGATATCCACACGCGTTCTCATAGTTCTTAATCAGAATTAAGCATGAATATATTACATCATCAGGTACGGAGGTTGGGAGAAACTTGGGCACTAACAGGGTTTACCGTCATGCCAGTTTTGCAGAGTACTAGAATTCATTCGGTTGTAGAAATAGGTGTCTTAAGAAGAGTATCGGTTGAGGATACGTTTGATTGGTCATTAGCAGAGGTTGTTGATCATGTGGGACTATTCGACATAGTTTGTCAGGATGACTAGTCATATCCCTACAGTGTATGCTATGAGATATAGAAAGATGTTGGACTTCTTCGGTGAGTTATTTTGGTTGCTCCATATGATTAACACCCTAGGGTTTTCTTGATATGTTGTGGGTTTGGACATGAGTCCACAGATTGCCCCCTTCATGGTGTTCTTTTGTCATAAAAGATTAGGCAAAGTAGCCAGAGTTTGTATCCGGCCCATCCAGCTCCTGCATTGAGTTGTTAGAATGATTCCAGTGAATATTGATTAAAATTGAATGATACAATAGACAGTGATCTTATGGAAATTAAAAATTCAATTGTTTTAGTCCAGTTAATTGGTTTAGATCATTTCTCAATCATCCAACAGAGACCTAAGTAATCAGAGTATTCATCCTATTAGGGGCGCATCTTCAAGTTCGCAGGCCATCAGTGGCCAGAATAATTAGTGTGTCCCAATAAGAGAATGATCAGGTTATTATGAGTGTGTTAAGCTAGTCTAGTGGTCAAGAGGGTGTCTGCAGTACTGAATCATATAGTCAATAGAGATTGGATCCTTACTGTAGCAATCATTTATAGTGGATGGTGGTACTAGCATTTTTTTATGCTTGCATAGGACTTGATCATTGGGGTAGGGAGGTCCCCATTTATGTTTTTATTAGGTTGTCCAGTAGAGTATAGTAATTCTTCTCCTTTCAATTATGGACATAGGGAAGGGTGTTCGGGTGAGCTATCTTTGAGCTCTAGTTACGATGCAATTTATTTTAATCCTTTCCTAATTGACATATGTTGACTTAGGCACGCTTGTAACTTATTTCTTACTTGCTCTATAGGTGCTAGTTGTGTGACCTTATCCTAACTGATGTGGTATTGTAGACTGGGTTTAGGCCTTATTTTGTCCCTTTAATGTCGTAGAACTCTATTATGTGTCTTTTGGTGGCATCTTGGTCTTGATTTTGGCTGGTGAGCTGAGCCTTATTTGTTATCCCATGGAGGTGTAAGTATTTCCTTAGGTTGTGGTGTATGTTTTATGGGATGAGTTCCCTTGTTAGGTGGACCTTATTATATCCTTGTTGATATTTGATCACCTTCACCCTATTCTACCCTAAGTGATGGATTTATCAATAGGGTCATTTTGGTTTCCTGCATATGAGGAGGAACTATTAGTGATGGATCTTAGTGAGACATTTGAGTTATTTGCCTAGTTTAGCATGTACATATTCTAAGGTATCAAAGTTGGGCCATTTGTTGATACGTAGTCGTAGTGTTTTTTTTTTGGGCATAGGTAGGATACCATGTTCTCCCTCGATAAGGTATTATTCTATTGATGTTATACCTTAGCCATGACCGGTATATCCAGTAGGTAATAAGGGTCCATAGGCTCTTACGAATTAACACTACCCTATATTCAGGATTAGACAGTTTGTCCCTCGGGGGTTCTTACTAGTATTGCAGATCCGCAGTCTCTTCATTCTTGCAAGCGGATGCCTTTTTATTTTATAGTAATATTATCCAACCGTGATCTCTTCTGTAGATCTAGGTTATTACTGAACTACCCATGACTTCTATTAGATGTTCTAGAGAACCAGAATGAGTGCTTTATGTGAGTAACAAACTCTCTTTTAGTTTATTTTCTTTAGTTTGGGAGTGTGTGCTAGAGTATTATACTAATCCCTTACCCATATTAGGGATTATGAGTTATGTTGTTATCTCTTAAGTTCCCTCAGTCGTGTTTGCTGGTGGTTTGTCTTTGTATCCCCATGCTTGTAATTATGCTGGTAGGTGACATTGTTCCTTTAGTGGTAGATTGATATTGTGGTATCCCAAAGGATTTTGTACGCCCAACTATGTGATTTGTTTTTACTCTTAGTCAGTCAAGGCAACAATGTAGGTTTGGACCCTGGTGAATGGGTACTTGGTTGATGTCTACTGAGATTTCTTGGCTTGACCAATGCTTGGTTTATCAAGAGATGTTGTTCAGTGGTGTGATTTTGTTCCTTGTGTGAAGTCTTGATGCTTCCAGGTTCTGAGTTAGGGGAACCTAATGATAGAATCTTATAAGTAGTTGGATGTTATTGTTGTTTTCCATTGTAATGATCATTAGTTTCAGATATTTGTCTTTTGAATGACATGATAGATTGGTTTTTTACACTGTGTTGTGATGAGAAGATGACATTTATGATTACAATTGTGACTTGAAGCTATTATCGGTATGTGGGTAGTATGATAGAGTGCCTTGGGGTGATTATTTTCTTGTGGTACAGTCATTATTTCGAGTTGATACTCGATTGATTTTAGGATTGATAGGTTAATTTTGATTATAAGGGTTTAGATAATCACTATAGTTTTAGTTTCAAGCCAAGAGTAGGGTTGGCCTTCATGTCAAGGTCAACCGCCATTTATGGGGCCTGATATTATTGATTTTCGGTCGGTATGAGTTATCTTTTGTGATGTCGTTAGTCAACTATACTCTAGGACCTCATAGTTTTGGGATCTCTCTTGCATGATTTCATTTAGTTTCTGATAGAATGATGTGTACAGGAATTGTTACTTACATTTCCAGAATTTATGATTGACTCAGATCATTCCTTGTGATGCCCATTGTACTAGATATTCCATATATCTGGGCATGGTGGAGATATGTAGTGGATCTTATTACCTTTATATTAGGGAGATCAGTTGCTTTTATGAGGTCCCTAGTTTTAGTATTTTAGATAGTGGTACACGATTCATCTATTGATTTGTTGAGGATAAGGTGTACTGATTTTTCCATCCACAGACTAACAACAATGCAAGCGAATTATTTGGGTGCCTCTGGATATATCACTGGCTTGTGGACTTGATTTTTGTAATGATTAAGTTTGACTTTTTTCCTTGATATTGTTTGGTATGATAATAGTCACTATTTTAGTATCCATAGGATGTTGTATAGGTATTGATTCCCTATGTATGAACTACCAGAAGGTGAGGTTCCAGCACCACAATCTAAGTGGTCTATTGTGGCGATTTCCTATCCCTAAGTATCATAGGATATTGTAGAATTCCTTGTACCTCTTGAGCTCACAAATTTATAGGGATCATCATGGACCATTTAGATATGCTCACTTTATACTAATTTCTTCTTCTTAGGATGCTGAGAGAGTTACTACATTATATGTTAGGGACACTCTTTGTCTAAATGAGGGTGAGAACCTCTATTATATACGTCAGGAGTACGTAGTTTACTTCATGGATTCCAAGGACTGTATAGCGTGAGATAGTTACATGGTAGCTATGAGTGTGACGTTTCACCCACAAATAAACATGTAATCTAGTCAGACTATCCAGTTACTCTAGGATAGGTTTTTGGTTTGTAATTTAATTTCTGAGATAGCGGGGATTAGCATTTGGCTTGAGTAGTACCAGACTAGCATTCATAAAGTACCAATTGAGGATGTGTATTATATGTGTTGTAGATTACATCTTCAAATTCGGTTTGAGGATGTGTATTATATGTGTTTTAGATTACATCTTCAAATTTGGTATTAGTATA
>JBDJHY010875048.1:0-14935 GCA_039654485.1 Withania somnifera
CAGCCTTAGACCAGTTTATCCTATTGGTTTGTTCTATGTAGCGAGCATGCATTAAATGTTTTAATAGGTAACTCAATTCTGACAGAGTAATAACTAGAAATTGATTTCATATATATACTTATATCTTCCACGACTGCGCTCATTAGACTTATGGAGCTATCTTTTCACACTATTTGAGGTTATTTTCTAACTATCACCATGATTTATCCTATGTGGTTGGACCTGAGTTTCCACTAAGATATGATATAGGGGATTTTGCCCTATTTTTTGGTCTTTTGACTTGATGACTAATTAACTTATTGGCCTTTTACATGTATTTTGTACATGGGATTAGATCTATCCACTGATCCTCCATCCTAAAATGCCATGTCTAGGGTATGTTGTATGGTCACGGTTGCGGTATACTAGGGTAGGTTGGGTAAGTTACGGAGCAGGTTCTGTCGGTTAGCTCCTGATTGTGTCCTGTACCGGGGAGGGTACTTACGAGCACTATTTAATTTTTAGCACCCCTATGCATTGCATCCTTTTGTGTTTGGTTGTATTCTTTGGGGTTTAAGGCGGGAGTACCTATCGAGTTACTTTGTTTCCTGAGTGTATTTATTGGCAGAATGGGGTGCTGATTAGGTATGTTTGCTTGTAGACTTTGGTTTTTCACTTTTGTCTTTGATTATTACTATTCATGAACTTATTGTATTCATTGTTAACTTAACTTATTGATGGTTATGCCCTTTCTTATTTGTCATTCCTTGTGCTGGTCGCGTCGGAGCTTCTGGTGTGTGTTACTTTGGTCATTATCTGCTTGTTTCATGAGTCTATATGTTATACCTCTCTAGTGGCTTTTCTTTATATATGTTAGTTGTTAGTTCACATAATGATAGATGACCCTTGATTTCACTCACTAGTTATTGTTGTAGTTTCCCTTCTTTTCATACATTATGTGCTAGTGCCCTAGTTAATTTTAGTTACTCTTTACTTTGCTTATGCTTACTTCTTCTCGGTCAGCGTATAATGCCAATTGGGTACCCATTATTTTTTGTACTTATTCTACCTTTATGAATCTTTTACTGATGTAGGTTCTAGTGTGATTTATCAGGGTAGACACAATCATATGGACTACCTTGGAGATGCTTAGGAGAGATGGTGAACATATGGCGTTATGCTGGCCAGTCTTCCTCATGTCTCTACATCTATTGCACTGGATAGGTATTTTGTAGTTTTTCCACGTTGTGGGTTGTATTTTGTATTTTTTGTATTTAAATGCTCTATAGCCACCATACCAAGTTTTGGGAAGTCATGTTCAGTCGTGTATTTTTGTGTCCTATTTTTATTCCTTCTCTTCATCTGCTTTCCCTTTCTCTATTAGGTACTTAGTACCGTCCTACCGCCACCTTTCTCTAGGTTGGAGTTAAGCTTGTATACAAGTAAGTTGTAGACGCTATCACAACTCGATTTTGGGTCATAAAAGAGTAGTATCAGAGCTCTAGGTTCGCTGGTGTCTCTGTATGTAGGAGAAAGTGTTTCTTAGAGTCCCGCGGATCGGTATATATATGTTTGTATCCTATTTTCGGATGGCTACATGGCACTCTTTAGTAAAGACTCTCACTTCTTGAATACTTATGTACGTTTTATGGTTATTGAGTTTCCATTTACACCATTCAGCTCTACTATTTCCTGATATATAGGAAGAGGCCCTCAGTGTGCATCAGTAAGATATCTTCATGTGTTCATGTGTTCGAAATCAAAATCGTTTGTTAGAAGCCATATCATAGACACAAAGTGTAGGAGTCACCTAGGATTTAGTAGGGGTCATTTTCATGTCGATTCCGTAGAGAACCAAAATATATTTAAGAGAACAAGTGGGGGTCTAGAGAGGACCATTGGATAAAGATGAGTTTAATTAGGTTCTTATAGGGGTCTTTGGTCATTAGGGCTATGCATCATAGTTTGAAAGGATGATAGACATATCCCGATATCACCTATAGAGATTCGTTGCCACTTTATATGATATCCAAACACTTGGTAGTAGCAGGGTATACCCTTGGGTAGTTCTTTAGAAAATTGGTGGCCCTTGAAGGGGCTTGGCGTGAGACTTATGAGGCTGGTAGTCACGAAGTTTATCGGGCAACAAGGATTGATTGTTGTATATCTCAGAATTTTCAGGACGAATACCCTTGGGATTTCTTAATAAGTGGTGGGTTCAGACATGAGTCCATGGATTTCCCCCTTCTCGGGGTACTTTTGTTATATCATTCTAGGTAGGGTAGCCAAAGTTTTGGGTTCGTTCCATCCAGCTCCTTCAATGAGATCTCTTAATGATTTTAGTGATACCTAATTTATGAGTGAGAGATGCAATAGATAATGACTTCAACGGTGACAACAGATTCAGTTGGTCTAGTCTAGTTAGTTGGTTTGGATTTTTTTGAGTCAACCGACAGAAGCTTGGGTAGTCAACATAGTCCGATTATCCTAGGCACATCTTTAGGCTAACAGAGTTGTAGTGGTCAAAGCATTTTAGTATGGTCCCAGTTATAGCATGATCAGGTTTTTGTGAGTGTAATGAGCTAGGCCATTGGACAAGAGGGCGTCTCCAGTGCCAGGCCATGTAGTCAATAGTGATTGCAGCCTCACCTTAGAAGTTAGTTAGGGAGGAGTATGGTATCAGTGGTTTTTTATGCTTACATAGGGCTTGACCTTTGAGGAAGGGAGTACCCCGGTTGCAGATGTCTTAGTCAGGTTTTCCTAGTACAGTCTGCCGATGATTCTCCGTCTTTCGATTATGGCCTTAGGAAGGGTGGTTTGGGTGAGCTACCTTTGAGCTCTACTTATGATGAAATTTTATTTTACTCCCTGCTTAGTCAGCTTATATTGACTTATGTATGATTGTGACTTATTTCATAGTTTCTTATTTTATGCTAGCTTGAATGATTTACCCTTGTTGATGTTGTATTATTTATTAGGTTTAGGCTTTGTTTTATCCCTTGTTATCTTATAAGTGATCTTCCCGACCGTGATCTATATGATGGCTCTAAATTGTGAGCCCTGTTATCATTGACATTCATTAGTCGTCCATAGGTGTCCAGAAGGGGAAGATTTTGTAAGTAAATGACTTACTCCTTTTGTTCGTTCTCTTCAGTTCTAGATTAACCGCTAAAGCGTCATCCTTATCCTTCGCCCATGACAGGTTTAAATAAGGTTTGCTACTATATCTTGGGTTCCCTTGGTTGTGTTTATTTGTAATTGGTCTTTGGGCCCACAGGAATATACCTAATTTGGTAGGGTATTGTGATTATTTAGTAGTGTATCAAGATTATGGTATCCTAGAGGATTCCATACGCCTAGGCCCATGATTCATTTACAGTCTTTGTTAATTGATGCATCCATGAAGGATTGATCCTCATAAATGGATATGGATGTGGGTTTGCTACAATTTCTGGTGTTTAGATCAGTGGTTGGTCATGCAAGATTGTGATCTTGATTCATGATTAAGTTCCTTGTGTGAAAATGTTGATTGTTTGAGGATATGAGTTAGGGTCACTTAATGTTAGAGGGTTATGAGTAGTTGGAGTTCATCCCTATTCAAGGTTTGTGATAATTACTAGTTTTGACCATTTGCCTTTTGGATGACATAATGACTCGGTTGTTACCTATTATGAGATAATAGAATTTGAGCTTACAATCGTGATTTGACGTTATTATCGGTGTGTGGCTAGTATGACAGAGTCCCTAAGGTTGATAATTTCCTTGTGTTCCAGAAGTCTTTTTGGGTTGATTCTTGGTTGATTTTAGGATCAAAAGTTAGATTTCAATGATCAAGGTTTAGATAGTCATCGTTGTTTTAGTTTTAGGCCCCAAGTAGGGTTAGCTTTGAAGGCAAGGTCAACCACAATTTTTGGTACCTGATGTTGTTGATTTCTAATTGATGTATTTACCTTTTTGGGATTTTTTTATACCTTAGTAGATCTCCCCTACAGGTTATTATTAGTTTTGACAAGAACATCACGGATAGACATTGGTCCTTGTAGTCCAAGAGTGGATGATTTGGTTTGGGAAACTCCTTGCAATGCCTACTGTACTGGATAGTCCATGCACTTGGGTATAGTGGAGATATGTAGGGGATCTCGTTACTTCTATGTTTGGGAGGTATTTAGCTTTTATGAGGTCTAAATTTTTATTATTTTAGACAACCACACCCGATTCATCTTGATTCACCGAGTAAAGTATGGTATTGATTTTTTGTCCACAGACTGATAGCTAGTGTAAGCAGATAGTTTGGGTACCTAGGAATCACGAGCTTGTGTCCTTGATTTCAGTAATAGTTGAGTTTGACGTTTGGACTAGACATAACTTCATATGATGAGAGTTCTATTCTAGTGTTTAGGGGATGCCATTCAGATTTGATTCGCGATGCTTAAACTTCCAGCAGGCAAGGTTCGAGCACTGCACTCTAGGGGTTGTGATTATACAGGGATCATTATGGATCTATTAGCTGTATCCGCTCACTGTCTCGAGATATTTTTTTTTCCTTGTATTTTAGACATATCCTTTTTCTTCATAGGGTTCTAGTCT
Source organism: Withania somnifera (assembly GCA_039654485.1). Lineage (NCBI taxonomy): Eukaryota > Viridiplantae > Streptophyta > Magnoliopsida > Solanales > Solanaceae > Withania > Withania somnifera. The sequence goes on from JBDJHY010875048.1 coordinate 4,567, forward strand.
TAATATTATCAGATAGGGGTACGTAGCTTTCTTCATGGTTCTGGAGGATGGTGCATCTTGAGATGGTTACAACAACAACTTAAGTGCGTCTTTTTGCCTATAGAAAGACAAGCAGTCTAAGAAGATTATCTAGGTAATTCAGGCTATGCTTCAATCTGTGTTCTTAGTTTCCATGGCAGTAAGGATCAAGATTTGTCTTTAGAAGACTCCTAAAGTAATAGTTATCACTCAGAATCCAGCTAATACCATTCGAGACTATGTATAGTATGTGTTGCAGATTACAGATTGGTGGGTACTACAACATTGAGTTTGACCACAAATGTCTAATTTGATTCGAGATACTATTGAGAGAGACAGACTTATGAGTTTAGACGTCAGATTTTACAGAGTAGAACAAGGATCTATGCAGATTGGAGGCCTTGCCTCTTGAGATTAGTACCAAGGACTTGTGGATTTCAGGATCAATTGGGGCCTTATGAGATCACAGACTAGATTAATAGGGTTTCCTACAGATTATAGAACCTTTAAAGTTAGTGGTAGTATACCCGATTCCATCCATACCTTCGTGCTTCATTATTATATATACTTGATTTATCCCTTGAATTTTATCATGAGTTAGCTTGATTTGACAACTGGTTAGTTTGTGTCGGGCACTTTGAGGAATCTATTGAGGAATTATATAGATGAATCAGGTTTAGAAATATTTCTATTATGAGAGTTCGTTGGGCATGTGGTACATTTGAGGAGGTCAGTGGGTGCTGAGAAGCATCGTGTGATTTGTTGTGTTTGTGTTGGTTTAAAAGTTTTGGTACTATTTCCTTCCTAACTTTCACGAATGAAGTTTATTTACTGTTGGATATTGTAATGGACCTCAGGTCAATTTTAGTGATTTTGCCGATTTCTTTTCATTTACAGCATTCCTACAACTGCCAAAGTCTTTTATGACTTGCTGGAATCAACAAGTTTGGCCCCTAGCAATTTTATAGTTAGACTCCCTTATAGTTATGGCTTCGTTAGGGTGTACTCGACTTATATAATCCCGAATCTTCCTTTCTTTAATTCTATTGAGTCCAAAATATCGATCACATAAAAATTTCATATATGGATTGTTGAAATTAGACTCTTTTTCCCTTAAAAGCCTGTTTGAGATCTCTTTGGAATCTGCTAAAGTAATGCAATCGTGCCACACCCATACTTTTCCTTTAGCGCGCTCGCGCTAAAGCGATGCATTTTGCACGAGGGCACGCCTGACTAATAGATGGCTAGTTCCAACACTTTTCTTCATTTTTCCTTGAATTTCCCCCTAAAATATCTTACATTTCAAATCATGATTGATGTTTTAGAGTTCTTTTGTTCTTCTAATCCGTAGAATCGGGTGGTAGTGGTTCTACAAGAATTTCTATTGGGTAATTCTTTGTTTGGTTTTAATATGAACTTTACAAGTATATATATTCAATTCCTAACGTTAATTTGAGCAATACTTTTTACCATATATTGTATGAGTTGTACTCCATGTGTTGGTATAAATATTTTCTTTTTCCAAGTTATTAGGGTTTAAGGACCTATTTTTTGTTTGGATTTTGACCCCGCTATTTATATAGAAATGTGGGTCTCATTTTACTCATCTAAAAGTGTGGGTTATGTTTTTACTAGCTTCATGCAATTTCGAGCTTCATAAATGATTTTGATATTTGGGCACGCTTCTTGAGGAAATTGGCAAAATCTAGGTAGTCTACGATTTACTTTCTTCAGATTGGGTATTATGTAGTATATGTATGGTAAAGTGCTAGCTCAGGTCTGGGATAACTAGTCGATACTGGATATGCTTATTCATCTGGCCTATGGACTATTTACCTGTATTGTAGCTTAACTACTTATGTTGGGCCTATAATGCCTTACCCTCGTGTACAACACCGACTCTAGAACATAGTATGGTTAGGGGAGGAGTAACACCTATGATGCATATTGTTATATGTTGAATCTTGACCTAGTGAGGTTGGGGAGGAGATTATACTAGTGATTAGATCTTAGTAGTTATCCCTTAATTTAGGTGTGGCTTTGAGCCAATCGAGGTAGGTTTATTATTGCGAGTTCTACCTGTGATGTTGTGTATGATTAGGGTGTGTGTGGCCACTTGGCGATAGATAGTCGGATATAGGTTTGATGGATATTTGGAATTCCTATATGATAATATTGTACCTAGACAGGTACGGTTATGTTGGGTATTTAGTTGCCTTATGTGATGACTTTCTACCGAGCCAGATACAACTTTTTTGGGTGGTTAGTAGCCCTATGTGATGATATTGTTTTCTAGTCCAATACGAGATAGGGAGTGATGTGTATTTGAATAATATACAATAGCTCCATATTTTCCTTTATATATATGTTTACTTGGCTCATAGCGGGCGCTCTCTAGGCAGTTGTGACATTGTTAGTATGATTACTTGTTGCTTGGGACCGTAGTTGGTCTAGGATAAGATATATCTTGTGATTAGGGCTTGACAGCCATCATATGAATTCCAGTTGACAACCTTAGACCAATTTAGCCTATTGATTTTTTATGTGTAGCGAGCATGCATTAAACATTCTATAAGGTAACTTGATTTTTACATAGTATTAATTGGAAAATGAATTTATATATATACTTATATCTTCCATAATTGTGCTCATAAGTAGTATAGAGTTATCTTTTCACACCATTTGATATTATTTTCTCACTATCACCGTGATTTATGGATATTGCCTTTGTGGCTGGACTTGAGCTTCCACTGAGATATGATATAGGGGTTGAGCCTGATTTTTATCCTTTTAGCCCTGATGACTATGGAAATGATTGAGATTTTATGAGGATTTTATACGTGGGATTGGATCTCTCCATGTAGCCTCCATCCTGGGATGCTATACCTGGAGTATGTTACCTGGTCGGGGTAGGGGTATACTGGGGTAGTTTGGTAAGTATACAGGGCAACTTTCGTGGGTCCGTTCCTGATCATCTCTTGTATCGGGTAGGGTGTGTAAGGGTACTATTTACTTTCCATCACCGTTTGCATCCTTTCACATTTAGTCTTACTCTTTGGGGCTTAAGGTTAAATTACCTATTGAGTTACTTGGTTACCTGAGTGTACCTACCAATCAAATAGGGTGTTGGCTGAATGTGTTTCCAAGTAGACTTTGGTTGTTCTCTTTCTTCTCTGATTAGTACTATTCGTTCACTTACTGTATTGGTTTTTAGCTTAGCTTGTTGATGGTTATGCACTTTCTTGTTGGTCTTTCCTTATTCTGGTCGCTTCGGAGCTCAAGGTACGTGTCATATTTGGTTATTATCTGCTTGTTACCCGAGTCTATGTGTTACACCTTGCTAGTGTCTTTCATTTATATTTATTATCGGTTACTACACATACTTATAATTGACCCTTCACTACACTCACTAGTGGTTGTTGTAGTTGCCCTTCTTGTCATACATTATGTGCTAGTGCCCTAGTTACTTTTAGTTTCTCTTTACCTTCCTTATGCTTACTTCTTCCCAGTCTACCTATGATGCCTACTAGATACCCATTGTTTTTGGTGCCCATGCTACACTTCTGTATCCTTTCTTGATGCAGGTTCTAGTATAAGTTATCAAGGTGGAAGCGATCGTACAAACTAGTTTGGTGTTGTTCAAAAGATATGGTGAGAAAATAGTGTTAATGCTCGCCAGTCTTTCTTCTGTCTCTAAAGTTATTTCACTTGGGGTATGGATAACTATTTTGTACTTAGATGCTCTATCGCCATGATACCACATTCCTAGGAGTCATGTTTAGTCGTGTATTTTTGTGTTTTATTTCTCTTCCTTCTCTTCATCTCTTTTCCTTTTTTCTATTGGGTTCTTGGTACCGGCCCACCGCCACTTGATCTGGGCCGAGGTTAGGCTTGTCTAAGGTAATATGCAGATACCATTACAACTAGATTTCTGGTCGTGACATTTGACTTGACAATGTGCGATAAAAAACCATTTTTGATGACCGGTCATTCAGAGGCGTCAGTCAATTTAGTGGACCTTGGATAAATTTAGTAGTGCGACTATTTAAGTGCTCTATATAGGAAATAGGGTGTACTTTAACTTGACAGTGTGCCATAATAAATTGACCTTTTGGTGACCGGTCATTTAGAGGTGTCGGTCAATTAAATAGCCCGTGACTAAAGCTAATAGCGCATTATTTAGGTGGGCTTTGTAGGCGATAAGGCGTCCTTTGACTTGAAAATGTGTCACAACAATTTATAATTTAAAATTTTATATAATTTACATCAAATTTATTATTGAGTCATTTAATATAACGTATTATAATTAACTTTAAAGACTTTTTTCTAGAAAATACTCTTCATTCGTTAACACCTCAAGACATATTTGGATTCATAGGTCGAATGTGGGCATTAAGTGATGAGGATTAATTTACATACTTAAATAATTCAAACGAGAGATACAACCAAAGCAACAAAATTACGTGCTATCTTCGTGGCAATGACATGTAACGTAGGCTGAAAAGCTAGTAAGAAAAATTAAGGACATTACGAATTGAACTTCCAAAAAATAATGCTACGTCAGTTCCGCAAAGTACACCAGAAGAGTTACTATTGCTCTAAATCCATTTTTGAAGGAGAACAACAGAATGCATATACGTATCCTTAGCAATGATAATAATGGTAGGTTAGATACATGTGACTGAAATTTAGACTGTGAAATGTAAGATAGACTATTCCTAACTTGGCCCAACGTATTTAATAAACTATTTTAATTTTAATTATGTCACTTAAGGTTCCACTTATATCTGACTTTATTTTACACTCTATAAGTATCAAATTCCTTTTTTAAAAGTATTCGTTTAACATAACTCTCATCCCTCAACCATGTCAAATAAAAATTTGATTGATCGGGGAATATTTTTTCTTAAAAGTCCAAATGCAAGTGACGATGAAAACTCAAGTCACAACAGTCATTGTAGGGATTCCTCAAAAAAATAGTAGTGAGTTTATGTTAGATGAGTTTAATCATATATTTCTAAGAGAGTTTAATGATTATATTTGTGTGGTCAAATTTTCAGATCCTATTGTGGTGTTCGGTTGTGAAGTTTGAATGTTTAATTTGTGACTTGAAAAATTTAGTAGCACCAATACCAAAAATGTACTCTTTGACTGTGCCTTGAATAAATATAGATTGTTGCGATTTAGGAGCAAAGAGGATTATTAAAAAAATCAATGAATGCTAGAAAAATTTGTAGGTTTTACATGCTCAAATTGGTGCCTTAATAGGCATCAGTAGCAGGTAGGGTACTGACATGTAGGGAAATAGTACGTGTACTAATAAATCCCCAATATTTATCAAAAGATGATATTGAGAACTTCTGAAATTACTGCTGATTGCATGTAAGTTTTCTATTAATTTAGAAATAAAAAAATGATAATCCTACAATGGCCTAGAAGATAAGATATGTATCATCTTTGTGATGAAAAAGAACTGAATGAGAGATGAAAAGATCTCATGGAATAATATAAGATCTATTTTTCCACCTACTTTGAGGGCTGCTGAGAAACCTTTGGGGCTAAAGCACCTTTAAATGAGAAAACCCAACCAAGAAATTTGCTTCTTTTCACAAAAAAATTCTCCACGTTAGCAAAGGTCTTATTTCAGCAGTAATAGAAATACTATGATGATTCCAAACTTCCAAACCTCTCAAAGATGTGTTAGTTAGTCAACATCATAGTAATCTCATTACTGCTGAAAAAGATGGGGTTTTCTCACGAAAAGGTGTTTTGCCCTCTAAGTTTTTTCAGTAGTCCTAAGAGTAGGTGGTTGTAACACCCCATGAATGTTCCATGTTTAGGAACCCGTTACTTTATCAACACTCAAGAAAATATTTTGGGTAAATGTTTCAGAATAGGATCATGGAGGAATTCGCGTAACCTGACATAGTTCTATGATTCGTACAGCCCACCGTAAAACCCAATTGGGAAAAACCACCCAGACTTAAGAAAAAATTTCCATGCTTCCAAGATCAGGACGCATTCAATGGTTTGTTGAATGACATCATGGTTCATAAGACCCACTATGAAAACACCGTTGAAAGTCTAAATCCCTAGGTTCGCAACCCATTAGGATGACGGTCAGTAACCATATCATATATGCCATCCAGACTTAGTGAAATTTCAAGGACTCCAAAGATTACGAATCACATTACAATCATTAAAATGGGGTCACTCATTGTAAAATCACCCATGAAAACAATTCCAGATCCAAGAAAAATCCTAGATCAGTGCCACGATACATTTCACGATCAGTGGAATGGTTCAATGAATAAGGTTTCCCTGAACTTACTTTTGAATCAAGAGTCGATTATTTACAAATCATGATATGGTATACTTTAAGTATGTACATGTCGTAAACACATGGACAAGAATAATAACACATATCATAAATTTAAATGATCATAACAAGATATCCATGAATAAGAAAGTTTATAGGGTAAGCAATCCAGCTATGAGGCGTTTTGGTAGCTCTCAGGTAATACTAGAAGCATTGTGAGTCTCCATCTTCCGGCAAAATATATGTGGTTTTAGTTTCCAAACTATTTATTTCATTTTTATTTTCAATTTCATTTAGAATTTTTTTGGGTCTCGTCCCTGCATCTCTTTTAGATGGTAATAATAGAGGCTTTCAAACATAGTCTCAGAGTTAGTTCATGTCTTCCTGTGTTTTTCATATTGGATTCACCATTACTCTTTATGACTAATATTACTTATTTATTTAGCTTATTATGTTATTTTACTTCTTCCGCACTATTACATCACGATTCATAGTATATGCATGATCTAAGGGTTAGTTTAGGGTCATTTGGGTCTCCAAAGCGCCATGTTCTAAAGGGTAACTTTGGGGAATGACAAACTTGGTATCAGAAAGCTAGGTTGAAGAGTCGTAGGAAATATGAAAATTGTGCTTAGTATAGTTTCCCTTGTGGGTGTGAAGCGTGCCACACTTATAATAAAGAGACTATAGGGAATTTAGGAAAAAGTGTCACTTCTTTCATGTCATTATTTGTGCTATGAAGTCTAGTGGAAACTTCTTCTAGATTTCCCAGCTAACCAGCAAGTTGCAACTCTTGTAGCCATAGTGGGGGGGCGGGGGTATTATAACTTTTAGAGATTGCGACTTCATCAAGATGAGCCCACATGAATTCGTTGGTTCTAGAGTTGATGAAGATCCTTTAAGTTTTATTGATGAAGTTTTGAATATTTTAAACATGATGCAAATTAGAGAGGTGGAACAACTTTAGTTTGCATCCTACCAACTTAAGGATGTGTCTCACCTATAGTTCACATAGTGGAAGTATTATAGGGATATATGTATTACTCCAGCCACTCAGGAAATCTTTTTTGAGGTTTTTCTGGATAGCTTCTTCCCTAGGGAGAGAAGAGAACCTAAGAAGGAAGAGTTCATGAAACTCAGGAAGGGTCCCATATCCATCAAAGTATACGGACTTAGGTTCACGCAACTATCTAAGTCTACTCTGGAGATGGTTTCAGATCATAGGACAAGATAAGAGAATACGTTCATGGTGCCAATGAACTTTTAAAGAAGGAAGGTAAAACTACTATTCTAATTAGGTATATGAATATCTCCAGGCTTATGACTTATGGGTAGTAGATGGAAGAGGAAAAAGATCAAATAATATGAAGGGTAGAGCAAGACAACAAGGTTCAACCAACCTGATTAAGGTCAACAAGCAAATTCAGGTACCAAGATTTATTTAATTAAGGATCATATAGGTTGGCATAGTCTTATGCTAGTGCTCCAACCCCCAGGACCAAGAATTATTAGAATTTTAGGAAATCTACCTTACAGTACAGGGAAATATTACTTGGATTCCTACTAATCATCTTTGAAACAACTGCGAAAAGAATAATCCAAGTGAGTGTATGATTGGCAGAGATGGGTGTTTTAGGTGTGGCCATCTGGGTTACAAGTTGAGGAATTATCAAAATGTCAACCGAGGAATGGAGGTAATATAGCTCATACTTCTCATTATACACCGGTAGCTCCAAAAACTCCTCAAGTATACTGCAGGGTTCAGAGGGGAGATGCATCCAATACTCTAGGCACTCAGCATCGCAATAGAGTCGATGCACTTGGAACTCATCAGGATCAGGAGGAGTCCCTAGATGTTGTGACTGGTATTTTACATGTTTACACTATTGATGTCAACACCTTACTTGATCCTAGGGCTACCCTTTCCTTTATTACTTGGAAATATTACATGTAAATTGAGAGTCGTTCTAGAACAACTTAAAGAACCCTTCTTAGTCTCTACTCTTTTAGATGAGTCTTTGGTGGCCAAATATGTGTACTGTCAGTGTCCAATTGCAGTTCTCCATAAAACATTTGAGTTGATATAGTAGAACTCAATATGATAGACTTTGATGTCATCCTTAGTATGGACTATTTACAATTATGTTATGCTTCAATTGACTGCAAAACTAGAATAATCAAGTTTTGACTCCCATAAGAACTAGCCTTAGATGGGTCAAGTAGTTAGGCAGTGCCTAAGGGTTGGTTATTTCTTACCTTAAGGCCATAAAATGAATCTCCAAAGGTTGTATCTACCATTTAGTCAGAGTTAAGGGTTTGTAACTCGATACTCAAAATCCTTCCTTCGTCCCTACAGTAAACGAGTTTCCAACAGCTTTTCTTGAGGATCTACATAGAGTACCACCTGACATGAAAATTGACTTTCGTATGGACCTCTTTCCTGACACTCAACCTATTTACATCCCTCCCTATTGTATGGCCCCAAAAGAGTTAGAAGAGTGGAAGGAGAAATCGAAATGCCTTCTTGATAAAGGATATATCCGATCCAGTATGTTACCATGGAGTGCTCCAGTTCTATTTGTCCGAACGAAGGATGGTTCTTCATATTTGAATTTATTGTAGGATGTTTAATATGGTCACCATTAAACATAAGTACCCTATTCCGAGGATATATGAACTATTTGACCAACTTTAGAGAGCTAGTCATTTCTCGAAGACCAACCTCAAATCTGGTTATCACCATCACAATGTTTAGGAGTATGACATCCTGAAGACTGTCTTCAGGACTAGGTATGGACATTATGAATAAGTTTTCATGTATTTTTGACTAACTAATGCTCTCAAAACCTTCATGGAATTGATGAGAATAGTGTTCAAGACACATATAGATATATTTGTTATTGTGTTTATAGACAACATTTTGGTCTACTTTACAAGTGAGGAGAAGCATGCAGACCATTTGACAACGCTATTGCAGACCCTTAAGAACTAGCAATTGTAGAAAAAAAATGTAAGTGTGAATTCTAGTAAAAATTTTATTTCTTTTTTCAAGCATGTTATTTCTAGAGAGGGATTCAGATTCAAAGAAAATAAAAGCAGTAAAGAACTGGCCTAGATTTACTATTCCTTTTGAGATTCAAAGTTTTTGGGGTCTAGATGGTTACTGTAGAAGGTTTTTTGAAGGTTTTTCCTCTATCAGTGCACCCTTGACTGGACAAACATAGAAGAAGTTAAAATTCCAATGATTATAAAATTATTAGAAAATTTTTCAAAAATTGAAATATTTCTAAAATGCTCCCTTATTAACCCTACCATAGGGTACTGGTGGTTTTATTGTGTACTTTTCTTGCTCCTGTGTAAGACTTGGAGGAGTTCTTATGTATAATGAAAAGGTCATTTCTTATGCCTCAAGGAATCTCATGATACTTTCGAATATTTTTCCGAAACATGACCTCTATGGTAAGGCGTAGCTCATATAGAAGATAGTAATAAGGAACTAGTGAAACGCGTACACCGCCTTACCCAGTAGGGTGTTCATTTGACTGAGGTAGATGATACAAGTTTAGTTATGAAAAATGCTTTAGAGTATTCTCTAGTTATCGAGGTAGAGGAAGACCAATACCGGGATCGAGTATTGTATAAGTTGAAGGGCGCAGTAGACAGATAGAAGGTACAAGTTTTCTCCCAAGGGGATATGGTGTATTGAGGGACCAAGGTAGATTGTATGTTCTAGATGTTGATGGGATGAAAGAGAAGATATTGGTTGAGGATTATGGTACAAGATATAGTGTTCACCCAGATTCCACCAAGATGTATTGAGACCTAAGGCAGGTATATTTGTGGAACAACATGAATAAGGACATAGAAAAGTTTATGGATAAGTTTCTGAACGATCAGTAAGACAAGGATGAGCACTAGAGCCCAAGAGGTTTGATTCAAGATATAACCATTCCATCTTGGAAGTCAAAAGTAATGAATATGCACTTTATCACAGGATTGCCTCAGATTAAGACATAACATGATTTTATTTGG
>JBDJHY010875269.1:0-14934 GCA_039654485.1 Withania somnifera
CTGGATTGTTTGTCCAAGACTGTGACCTTATTTATGCTCGACGTATTTTTGGTACTGTGGCAGAGCCCTATTAGCTATGCTCCGATGCCAGTGGGGTCTAGTATGCAGGCCAGTAGATTTTTAGCTAGAGGTTGTATTATTTATCTAGCTTATATTGATGATATGAGTGTCGACCCTCCTTCCCCTAAGTCCGCAATCGTGATGAGAGAATTCTTTGATGTTTTTTTCTAATGAGTTATCTGGTCTCCCTCTTGAGCGTGTTCTAGACTTTTTCTTATAGAGGTTGAGCCAGCACTAGGCCTATTTCCATTACACCCTATTGCATGGCTCCAAAAAAGCTCTGAGAGCTCAGTATTTAGTTATAGGATTGGTTGCCCGAGATTTTGTTCGCCCTAGTGTTTCTCCATGAGGTGCTACGGTATTATTTGTGAAAAAAAAAGATGGGACTATACGTACGTGTATTGACTACAGTCAATTAAATAAGGATATCATAACGAATAAGTATCCTTTGCCGCATATTCATGACTTATTTGATCAGCTTTAGGATGTAGTAATGTTCTCGAAGATTGATTCGCGATTGGGTTATCACCAGCTGAGGATTCAGACTGGGGTATCCCGAAGACTACTTTTTGGACTTGATATGGGCACTATAAGATTCTGGTTATGTCATTTTGGCTAACCTATTCACCAACTGCATTTATGGACCTTATGATTAGAGTGTTCCGGCTGTACCTTGATTCTTTCGTAATTGTATTTATTGATCACATCTTGGTGTATTCTCATAGCAGAGAGTAACATGATAAGCATTTGTGGTTTGTGCTCAAGACTTTGAGGACTGGGTAGTTGTATGCAAAGTTCTCGAAATGTGCCTTTTGTTTTGATTCTGTTGCATTGCTGGGACATTTGTGTCTTTAGTCGGTTTCAGTGTATATCCAACTAAGATTTATGCTGTATATGATTGACCTCGACCTACCACTCCTTCTGAGGTTCGTAGTTTTATTGGGTTGGCCGGTTACTATAGATGATTCATGTAGGGTTTCTCTTCCATAATATATCCTATGACCAAGACTCGGAAGGATAAGTCCATCTTTTTGAGACTCAAGGAGTTTTCTTACTTCCGCAACAATGTTGACACTTTCGGTCAGGAGACAACCATATACTGTTTATTATGAGGCCTCAGGTATCTGGTTGGATTTTGTTTTGACATAGTATGGCAGAGTTATTTCATATTCCTTATGTCAGTTGAAGACTCACGAGCACAACTACTCCACCCATGATCTAGAGTTGGCGGCGGTAGTATTTGAACTCAAGATCTTGAGGCCTTATCGTTATCGGGTCCATTGCAAGATTTTTACGAACCACCACAATCTTCAGTACATTTTGAGTCAGTGGGAGCTCAATCTCTGGTAGAGGAAATGGGTCGAGCTCCTAAAGGATTATGATATCAACATCTTGTATGTTTTCGGCAGAGCGAATGTAGTTACAGAATCTCTCAGCTGGAAGGTTGTTAATATGGGCAGCTTAGCTTCTATTTCTACTTCAGTGATGCCTTCCTCCTTGGACATTCAATCTTTGGCTAATCATCTGGTTTGACTAGATATATCAGATCGGACTATAGTCCTTACGTACGTTGAGGCTAGACCTACTTTATTTGATCAGTTCCGACAATGACAATATGAGCACAGATCTTCGATTCATATTTGAGAACTGGTTCTAAGGGCCGATTATAGTCGTGAGTCTCTAGATTCTGATGGTGCACTATGGATGAGCATTCATATTTGTGTTCCCATGATTGATGATCTGGTTCATTCTATTCTTCGCGAGGCCCACAATACCAGATATTTTATTTATTTGGGAATCGCAAAGATGTGTAGAGATTTGAGACTCATTACTGGTGGTTTCATCTCAGATCCAATGTCACCATGATTGTTTCCCTATGTTTAAACTGCCAACAAATGATGTTTGAGCATAGTAGACCAGGTGGTATGTTGCGGTGACTCCCTATTCAAAGTGGAAATAGGAGAGGATCACCGTGGAATTTTTTTAGAACTCTCTCATAACTCTTAGGGTCATGATTGTATATGGTTCATCTTGGATCAATTGACCAAATCCTCTCACTTTTTGCCGACTTCGTCTTTTTAGGGTGCCAAAAAACTTATGACTCTGTATGTTAGGGAGATCATCCATTTATATAGGATGCCAATTTCTATTATATCAGATCGAGGTACGCAGTTCACCTCACAATTTTGGAGGACAGTATAACGCAAGATGGGTATTGAGGTAGCTTTGAGCATGGCTTTCCACCCATAGACAGATGATCAGTTTGAGCGGACTATCTAGGTACTCCAGGATATGCTGTGAGCTTGTGTATTTGATTTTAGGGGAGATGGAATCAACATTTGGCTTTAGTAGAGCTTTAATATAATAACATCTACCATTCCAGCATTCAGATGGAACCATTTGAGGCTTTGTACGGTAGGCGTTGCAGATCGCCAATTGGTTGGTTCAATTGTATTGAAATTTTTCCTCAGATTTTTTACATGATTCGAAATGCTACAGAGAAATTTCGATCATCCAGGACAGACTACATATAGCGTAGAGTCACCAAAAAAGTTATACAGGTCGTAGACTCCGACCTCTGGAGTTTTCTGTCAGAGATAAGATATTTTTATAGGTAAAGCCCATGAAAGGCGTTATGAGGTTCGATCAGAGGGGCAAGCTTCGACCCAGGTTTGGTGGGTGGTATGAGATCATAAAGTAGATTGGCAAAGTTTCTTATAGGTTATCACTACCTCCAGAGTTTTCGGTTGTCCACCCGATGTTCTATGTATCCCTGATCCATTGTTATCTACCGTATCCTTCCCATATGCTCTGTTCTGAGGCAATTCAGTTAGACAATTATTTGACTTATGTTGAGCTGCCCGAGGCTATTATTGGAAGAGATGTGAGATGACTCAGGTCTAAAAATATTCCAAATATGAGGGTTTGTTAGATTCACCACCCAGTCGAGAAGGATACCTAAGAGACGAAAAGAGATATGCGAGCCTAATATTCATACTTGTTTGATTCTTTAGGTATTTTTCCTTTTCCTTAACTTTTGCGGACGAAAGTTCCTATAGAGGGGGGTGTTGTTAAGATCCCCAAAATTGTTTCCATATTTTTTCGGCTTTCTTGTATTTAGAGCATCCTTGAAACTTCTCCAAGTCAGTTAAGGCTTGCTGGGATCGATACGGTAGGTCCCCGGCGTTGTCATGGTGTAATTTCCTTATAAATTTTGATCTTTGGAGGTTTGATTAGTTCATAAGACCCCGGATTGCATTTTTATATTTTTTGTTGAGTACGGAGCATTGTTTATGTAAAGATTACATAAATGGGTTGACAAAGTTGGATTTTGATTGGTCCTATGCTCGAGGAAGTGTGTTTTGGGATTTTCAGGCTAGCCTTTAGAGAAATCACACCAAGGGAGCGTGATCGCACTAAGCCCTTTAGCGTGACTACGCCTAGGGACCACGAATGTGGCGTCTGCCTAAAGACTGCCATCAGCATGACCGCGCTGGGTGGGTAGGATCGCTGTGCCAAATGTTGGTGCCTATAAAACACTTTCCTGCACCCTTTTCTCCATACTCTAACAGTTTAAAGCAAATTTCCCCCTTCCCTAAGCCTAAATTTAGTATTATAATATAGTTTTCATTCATAGAAATGTGTTTTCGTGCCTCTACGCTTAATTCTACCAGGTAATTTCTCATTTTTTATTTTAGTATTTTGTGTTCTAATGAATATAAAACTTTCAGTGCTTATATCATTTGATTCTAGCGTTGAAATTAGCTCTATTTTTTGGTGTATGACAACGAGCTATGCTCTACACGTTGATATCAGTATTATGTGTTTCCATGTTATTAGGGTTTACAGACCCAAATTTATCAAAGACTTTGACTCCGCTATTTATTTAGCAATGTGGGTCTTTTTTTACTCGTATTGACACATTGGTTATGATTTTCTTTAGTCTTGCATGATTCTACGTGATTCTTGATATTTAAGGCACACTTTTTGAGGATATTGGCAGAATCCAAGTAATGGTCTACTCCTTTTGATTGGGTGTTAGTATAGTATGTGTATGGTAATGCTCCAGCTCGGGGATGGAATGATTAATCGGGACTCAATATGCTTATTTATCCGACCTTTGGCCTATTTAGCTGGATTGTGGCCTAACTAACTACACTGGGGATGTATTGCCTTACCCGCGTGTTTCAAACCGACTCTGGACTGTAGTGTGGATGGGGGAGTAGTAACACCTTTGATGCATATTTTATACATAGGCTCTGGAACATAGTGAGGTTGGGTAAGGGATTAAACTTGGGACTAGAGCTTAACAACTATTCTCCGATATAGGCTGGTGGCTATAGAGCCGATCAAGGTAGGGTAATTATTTGTATTCTGTTTGAATATGGTGTATGAGATTGGAGATTGGGTGCCCCCTGATACATATTTAGCGAGATACAAATATGTTGTACACCCCGCTCTCACATGATGACCTCATACCTAGCCGGTTTGCGATGCCGTTAGTGACCTCTTTTGTAGATGACATTGCACTTAGCCAAAAATGGCTAGGGAGGGTAGTTAACATCCTGGTATAGTGATATATTTTTCCTAATCTGGTACAAGCCTGTAGGTATAGGGTATTTGGATAAACTATGATGATTCCGTATTTGTTTCCTGTATATGTGGGTATTTAGACTGGTGAGTATTTGTGGCATCTCAGGTGCGGCTAGCAGGGGTTTGGAATCACAATGGGTCCAGGAGAGGTTTTGATGTTGGGTAGAGCTTGAGATCCATTTGATGCTTCAGATAGGGTGTTGATGGGGGTTCAGTTCCATGTACTTGTGTTGCTTGTGTCTGCGCCTATGGGCAGTACATCACTATTTTACCCTATCATCTGAGACGATTCCCTTAAGAGTTCTACGGTTTGGGATACTATATCTGTGATAACAATGTGGATCTTGTTATGTTATGGGTTTTACCTATATTTCTATACTCGGTTTTCCCCGAGATATGATATACGGTTTAAGCCGTGATGTTGGCATTTTTGCCTTGATAATTATTTTACTAGTGGGCTTCACACGAGATTCTGCATGTAGGTACGACTCCCTCCACGGGCCTTGTCAATTCAGGTTTCTATGCTTGGAGCATGAGGTATAGTCTAGGGGAGGGGTATACGAGGGAGTAGTGGTATACGGTTCTAGTCCTCCGTAGGTCCTTCTTGATTTAGGATTATCCTAGAATGGGAGCATGTCAACTTATGGTTTCAGTGTATGTGTTTAAATTTCTTCGTTGGTCCTTCTTAATTCAGGAATATCCCAAATAAGAAGCATTCTGGACCTTCCATACATGTTATGTAGTCTAAGTCCTCCACGGGTCCCTTTCGATTCAGGATCATCCCAAAAAGGGAACATACCGACATCGATCTACATTTCTATCATTCTCTCGATTTGGGATTATCCTAGAGAGGGTGCATGCGAAATCTCTATTCTTCTATGTTGTTGATTACTTCTTTTCCTGCAGTTACTGACGTATCAGTCATTATAGTACCTATGTTATCTCTACTCAATCAGGCCATATTTACCCTGGTTAAGTTGAGCCTATGGGTACACATTATCTGCGAGCACGATTTACATTGTCAGGGTGACCTACTTTAGTAGTGGTTTCCTTTCCCCTGTTAGTTGATAATGTATACATGGATGGTTATTACCCTGTGTCTGCACACACTAGTTTTACTGTAGTTTTCCCTTTGGGGCGGTTCATTGTATACTGTTTCTTTACTCGATTTGATTTGGTCTTACCTTATTTATGCTTGTTGATACCCGATCGGCCTATGATGTCCACTGGGTGCCCATTGTTTTGGTACTCATGCTACACTTCTACATCTTTTCTTGATTTAGGTACTAGTCCGAGTTATTTTGACGAGCGCGATCAAGTGCAGTAGAGGGTATTTTTGGAGATTCAGTGAGCACTTGGCATCCTTGCTGAACAGTTTTTTTAGTATTGGAGCTTTCCTAGTTGGGTCTCGGATAACTATTTCTTGTAGTTTAGCCCATCAGGGGTTGTATTTTGTATTCCTCTATATACATGCTCTACAACCATGACACCAGGTTCAGGGAGTTAGTTCATGTTAGTTTTATATTTACAAATCTTTTTCATACCTTCCTTCTCTTAGCCTTCTTCTTCTTTTTTTGGGGTTTTGTTAGTGGCCCACCGCTAACCTTTCTGGGATAGAATCAGGCTTGTCTACAGGTGAGATGTAGATGGCATCCCAACTTGATTTTTGGATTGTGGCAAAACTAAAGTTTGGTTCCATGGTCGTATTTGGAGCAAGATGAGTTTGAGCATAAGAAGTTGGTAAGTTTGAGTTTTGAGGCTTAAGTGAGAAATTAAGAACTATAGGGGTCATTTGGAATTTGGGACCTTGTATAAAAAACCATCAATTCCATCAGCTCCAAAATTTAGAGTTTGTTCTAGTTACACATTCGATTCCTGCTTTAGACCTTCCATGGTGAGTTTGAGCATTTTGATGGGATAAGGTTGATTTATAAGTGAAACAGTTAATTTTGGTTTATGTTCGAGCTTAGAGTGTCCGGACCGAAAATCTGATGATTTAGTCAGATTCGGAAGTTTTTTTTTAACCTAGAATGAGGTATTTTATATTTTTGGTAAGTCCAGGGAGAATTTTGGTCATTTTGGTATTTTTAGTTTAAAATGGACCTTAGCGGGTATCGGGTCAAGGATACCCCATATCTGTGTTTTGATTATTCTAATGAGTTTGAAACGTTTAAATTAATATATATGAATATATATTTATTGTCATGGGATGCCGAACAAATCCCGAGGGTCCATTTGGAGTCACTCTAAACTTTCTTGAGTTGTTATCACTGTGCCTAGGCGACCAGTCTGATCACTTGCATTATCACGCATTAACATTCAGGCGTGATGACAGCTACCTTTCCAACCCGGTAGGTCAGCCTAACTCATAAATAAGTAAAGAAAAAATAATTTATAAAGTGAAAAGTAAATATAAAATTTAAAGAAATATAGAGGAATTCTTCTACTAATCCCAAAACCAGGTAACCACTATCTCACAAGCCACTAAAATGGAGTTTATACAAGGTTTCAAGTCTCTCAATATCTATAAGAAGTAAAGGTACAAGAAAGAAAAAGACAAACAACATCCAACAACTACTGAATGAACGGGAAGCTACCTCTGAATGTCTCGAATAAAATCCAGGTGAATATAGATAGGAAACCACAGAACCCTAGGCCTCAATTCTTTACAAAAGTGTAGAAAAGCAAGAATGAATATAAAGCCACGGTACTCAACAACATCCACAACCGATCCATGTATAAAGAAATAGTAATTACTCCTAACATCCAACCACTCTTCGATACTACTACCTGCAAACAGTTATATATCGCTGCCTAACCAACAGAATAGAAGAAAATAGTACAAGTAAATCTAAATAGCTATTCCAAGGTACAACTATCACTAACATTTCTACAACAGAAATCAGCTAGAACGGGTTATACTTAACATATCATGTAATCTCAAGTCAAATCAGGTAGTAAGTAGGCTAGAGTCAACATATGTATCAAATAAATGTAACTCATCGAGCGGATAGACAATCTAAATAAGATACAAGCCAAAAAATGCTATCAATTCACATCGTGATACATGTTTGTCCTAAACGTACAACATCCGCTGTCGAGGCCGTCAAAGTCGAAACTCATGGGGGACTCACAATGCCCATGTACACCTGATGCCTAGTTATAATGCTCAAACTACAACTCCGAACGAAGTATAATAGATCGTTGGTCAAATACAAAAACTAAAAAGGTTAGGTCAATCCAACAAGGATATGGTTTCGAGTTTATGCATAGTGCCGATATTTAATCACTTAGTAATTATTTCCATAAGACATAAAAAGTAAGTAGGGAGATTATTTGTTAAGGTAGTCTTCTTCGCGATTGAATGTAACTATCAGTCGATTTATGTTATAAATGGATTTCAAGTAATGATAAAATCTAGGATTATGGTACTAGGGTTCTAACAAATCTTCGGATTATAAACAATAATGATCTTACAATCTTTCCTAGGTAAAGAGTTATTTATAGTAATAGTGCTATTTATCTACGTGTTTTTCAACCTAAGATCCTAGATAAATCTCTTTTATACCTTTTCAGGCTATAAAAGAGTGCAGTATTTGTATCATAATAACTCAAGATAATTTTTAGGCTTAATGCCCCAATTTTCTTAGCATAATCTCATCTCGTAGTTTTAACTACAAGGTTAGTACTAGTTAAACCTAGGCATGTTCTAGTGCTTGCAACCACTAAAAATCCATTGAACTGTAGAGATTATGTGTTCACACACTCAGATACAAGAACCATGTGAGAATTACAACACTAGTTTTGTTTCACCCATGGATCCCACAACCATAGAGTTGGGGTTTAGCTACTCATGATTGTGAAAATGTAGTAGTAAAAAGAAAACTTAATAGGCATCATACCAAGAAAATAATCTTCAAACTAGTTATAGGTAATAATCAATGATCACGAACTCTCACACTTGTATTCTTGTAGAAGAGAGAACAATACGTACAATAGTATGAACTTCCTAAAAAAAATGTGTTCTAAAATTTCTATGAACAGAATAACCTAATGCAACTATTTATAATGCATGGGAACAAGTGTAATATTCGAAAGTTGGAAATAATTATCGTTCAAATTTGGGAGAAACTTTGGGTGAATGTCTGGCCCCAGACGAGACGTCCTATCTTCCTTTTTTCCTCTCTTAAATGACGCATTTTTGCTTGGAAAGAACCTAGTTGAATGAGCTATCCAAGGTCGGTTCGTCTAGTCCTTCATCTCTTCTTGATCAATATTTTGCATAGTAGCATTGGACGGTTCTTCCAAGACCAGACAAACTATCCATTTTGGATGATGGCGTTCTTTCTTAGACAACTGATTTTTTCCTAGGCGGCACAGCTTAGGCGAGTCGTTTAGGGTTGGATGAAGCGTCCAAAATGCCTTTAAAACTACTTTTTTTTTCAATTGGTCCAAAGTTCTGAACATCAACTTTACCCTACAACTACAAAGAAAACACCTCAAATGATACAAAAGTTCTTCAAAAACATGCATTTTTCATAGTTTTAAGTGCAATATGTGGCGTAAATTCCTTTACTTCACCAAGACCGTCACAATATGGTTTAAAGTATTATTTGTTTCTCAATAATATATATACCCATTGCTGAGACCTTCATAGTCGATATTTCAATAAATGTGTTACATTAATAATGCACCTGCTGTCGAAACCGTCACAGTCAGGTTTTCAAATATCAGTTGTTGTCGTGATAAAGTGGGCCAAATCATTTCCATGCTCAAATAGCAACAAATTTCACATAATAAAGATATCATGAAAATGAGATGCACAATCACAACCAAACATAAAGAAATCATCTCAATAAGGAAAATAATCATCAGATCACAATATGTTACAATAAATGGTAAATTTCAACCAAGGAAACCTTTATGAAATAAATTTCATTATTATTTAGTCTAACAAGTTTCACCCAACTTATGACATTTCAACCTATTCAAGAAATAAAGTAAATCGTGAATCATCAAGTAATATCAATAATTAATTCTCTGATTTGAACCAAAAAGTATCACCACAAACAACCTAAAGCAATTCATACTCCCCAGTAACAATTAAACTAGAAAGTAATCAGGAATGCCATATAAAAAGATCAAGTAATCTAGTTACCACACAAGAACACAAGAAATCCCTCATTCGTGAGCTTTACCCTTCCTTTGAGTGTCCAGATGAGCTTAATCTAGTTATCACACAAGAACACAAAACAAATACACTAATCAACACAGAACTTCGACAAATTTAAGATTTATTAAAAACCTAACCTAGGTCTGTGGTGTCAAAATCAAAACTTGATCATAAATATATGTTGTTCATTACTTGGGTAAGCTAAATATCAGATATTATAAAAAAAACCATTCCCTTTCATAGAAAAATTCTCAACTTTTATTCCTTTTTGAGTTCCTCTTTTTATCCACAATTTTAGGGCTCAAAATCATGTAATTTTGATGAAAAATCATGTTAAAGAAAAGTAGAATTGATGAAAAAATGAATAGAGACTTACCCAAATGATAATATTTGAAAACCTGCATCAACGTTGTTAAATTAGGGTAGAAAAGTCATGGTTGCATAAAAAATAAGAAAAGTTTGTGTTCTTAAAACCTTAAGTAGTCACTATCTAGGTAGTCATCACGAACGTGTCCCTCAGCTAAATAACTCTCTTTGAACGCATTTCCTATTTCGCGAACGCAAACAAAAGAAAATTCTGCAGAGCCTTTACAAATGCGGACTTCTCTGATGAACGCTGAAGAGATTAGATGGCTTCATTAATAGCTTTTGTTAGACATCAATTCCACAACCACAAAACAAGATTCGATGGACCGTTGGGATTCGTTCAAAATTCCATGATGACAAACCATATATGCATGCACACAAACCTTAACGTTCCGAACTCAACAAAACCATCAAAACACAAATACAAGGTCTTCTTGACTCGTTACTAAGGATCCATTTTTAACTAAAATCACCAAAATTACCAGTATACCCCCGATACTTATAAAAAATATAAAAGATCCCATTCTATACTAAAAAACACCTCTCGAAACCAATGAAACAATTGGATTTTTTATTGGGGAATATAAGTCTAAATATTAATCAAAGCTAATTATTTTACTTAAAAACTCAACTTTAGCCCGTCTAAAGGCTCAACTCACCACAAAATGTCTAAAACAGGAAATGAAGGTATCTATAGACCAAACTTAACATTCCAGAGATACTCGAACTGATGGATTTTTGGTATGAGGTACCGAACTCCAAAAGAGCCCTATGGTTCCACATTTTGAACTTAAAGCCTCAAAAACTCAAAAATCCCCAAAACTTATACCTAAACTCACCCTATTCTTGATTAAACGATAAAACCACACTTATTTTGACATGAAGTGACTATAGGAAGCGTAAAACTGTCAAAGAGCAAAGAAAATGGGAAAATAACCTTTAGTGTCATTACAAAATCCACCACTAAAAACCAAGTTCGTCCTTAAACAGTTAGAAAGAAGGGGTACCTGAAGGGTCAAATTGAGGGTACCATCTATGCATCTCTGAATCGATCTCAAAAGTAACTTCCTCGATCAGTTTGTGCCTCCACTGCACCTTTACTGAAGGTATCTCTTTGGTCTGAAACTTTCAGACTTGTCTATCAAGTATTGCAATTTTCTTCTCCTTAAAGGATAAATATGGTCCCAATCTCAAAGTATCCTACTGAAGCACATTAGACTCATCTGGAATACACCTCTGAGCATAGAAACATCAAAGACCGAATGCATCACAAACAAACCAGGTGGCAAAACTAACTTGCAGGCTACTTCTCCCTTTCGCTATAGAATCTCAAAAGGACCAATGAAATGCGGACTTTACTTCCCTTTATTCCTATACCTCATCACATTCTTCATGGGTGATACCTTCAACTATATTCTATCACTCTCCATGAACTTCAATGGTCTGACCCTCTTATTAGCATAGTTTTTATGTTTACTCTGGGAAGAAAGTAGTCGGGTTTGAATCAGTCTAACTTTTCCATGGATCCTCTCACTAAATTTTCCTCCTTGGCCTCTCCGGTGAAGTCTCAACTACCTAATCATAGATCTATATTTCCACCATACAATGCCTTAAAAGGCACCATCTGATTGCTCAAATGATAACTATTATTATAAGCAAACTCCGAGAGTCTTAGGAATCAGTCCCAAAGACCACAAAAGTTAATAACACATGCTCGAAACATATCCTCTAGCACTTGGATAGTACGTTCAGACTGACCATGGGTTTGTGGAAGAAAGGTTGTGCTCATATCAAGTTGAGTACTTATCTTACACTGCATAGTATTCCAAATGTGTGAAATGAACTGAGTATCTCAATCAAATATAATAGATATAGGGACTCCATGAAACCAAACTATCTGGATAATACAATTCTGAGATAACTCCTGAGCACTGTGATTCACGTTAATTGGAATGAAATGTGCAAACTTAGTCAATCTATCAACCACCACCCATATGGAGCCAAAACCACCCATGTAGAAAGAAACCTAACAATGAAGTCCATGGCTATATGCTCCAACTTCTACTGAGGGTAGGCATCCTCTGTGACATACCTTTTGGCCTCTAGCACTCAAACTTCACCTGCTGACAGTTCAAGCACCTAGAAATAAAGCCCGCAATGCCATTCTTCATTTCACACTGCCAATTATGATGGCTCAAATCTTGATATATATTTGTCGCCCCTTGATAAATGGAATACCTAGAAGTGTGAGTTCTCCTCCAAGATCACCATGTCCAAGTCACCGGACTTAGAGACACAAATCTAGTTTATAATCCTCAAAATCTTCTAAATCAAGCACAACCGCCTTGGCCTCACCTTGCAACAACTTATCATGAATGGTCCTCAATAAAGAGTGGACCTCTATACAAGAAATGAGTGATATTATTCTACAATCAAAATTAAATCTTGACTTTGTGGGTCCGGGGTCGATTTTTGGGTATATCTTGATTACATAAAACTAAGTGTTGAGTAGTGCATGTTTTCTTGTAATTCTTGTTTGGTCACTAGATTCTACATGGATAGAGGCTAATCGAAAGGGTAGAGTTCTTGAGAACCTCGCTTCTTCAAAATAAAGGCAAGTTGAGGTTTAATGGCTTTCTATAATTTGTTAACAATTGCTTGTTAATTGTTCAATTGCTTGCTAATTATCTTGTAGATTTGAATGATATGGGTTCTTACGGAAACTAATATTATCTATCATGTTGGATTTTGAAATTAATAAGTGAGGAAATGAACATACTTGATGAATTGTTTAATCATGATCTTATGTGAATTATAGTGTAAGTTGTTTGTTTGAAACATGTTGTTGGAAATGAATACTTGAATAAGATTTGAGACTTAATCATATACTTGTTGATGAAAATATTCATGATAAATAAATATCAATCTTGATGTAGAAAATATTGATGCCTGGGAGGCTAAATTAGGATAAAAAGACTATTCTTGATCGAAGTTTCCCAAGAGGGCTTTGTATTAAATTGAAATATCATCTTATGATTTACTCTATGGTTGATTTCTGATGATTACTCATTGATGATACTTGATTTTTAATCTTGCACTATGTCTTGATGAGATCATCTTACTTGTTAATACTAATTTGGTTGGCCTTGTAGCCTTGATTGAGATTTTTGTAAAGACATAGTCGAGGCTCTGACCGAGTGTCTATATTTTAATAATATCATTACATTGTGAATAAGGCATAGCCAAAGCTCTTACCGGGTGCCTATGTTGCTGAAAAGACACGGTGAGGCCATGACCAGATAGATGACCATGATGATTGATGTTGGATACTATCAATAAATTGGGAAATGCCATATATGATGAGCTGTTTTTGGAATTGAGGTCCCTATTTATGAATTTGGTTATTGGAGAATATCTACTATTGCCATACTTTATTCCAATTAGATAATTTGTTGAGTTGACTATTTTCTCATATTTGTTGTATTTGTATAAACTATTGATGGGATGCAGAGAATTTATTGTAGGTTGTAGTATTGTTGGAGGAAAGGTTCGGAGATTATGGAGATTTTGTTTGTTTTTGTAGTTATCCAGCAGAGGAATCTGCTGAGTACCATTGTTCTAGTACTCACTCTTGCTTTTTTGCATTATTACACAAATATCTAGCCTCATACTCGTGACTTTTCACTCCTCAGTCTAGGGATATATTCGAGTTATTCGAGATAGCTGATTGTTTCTCCATCAGTGTCATATATTCTTTATCTTAGTATTTGAATCCTTACTTACTACAGACTTGTTGAGACTAGTGTTTTCCTTGTATAAACTCTTATATTAGTGGGCTGTGATAGTGGAAACCAGTTCTTGGGTTATGTAGTTGGATTTATACTTTAGTTTTATTATGATAATTATTCTAACTATTTTTTCTTATTTATTATTGTTAATTCCATTTTGAAATTGTTTAGACTGTGAATTAGGCTGCCCTACCAGGTTAGGTAGGTAGGTGCCATAACATATAATTTTTGAAGTATGTAAATTGCCCACCACCTTACACTAATGCATCAATACTCCACCCAAACAAATTCGAGAAGCATCACAGTGCATGGTGAAGCCTTTACCTCCACACACAAAGTAAGAATAGGAGCAGAAGTCAATAAAGATTTGAGATTTTCAAAGCTCTTCTCATACTTATCCAACCAATGAAATGCCACCTTCTTCTGAGGAAAATTTTTCAATCGATCTACAATCAAAGAGAAACCATGCATGATTATCATATAATACCCATGTAGCCTAACAAAACTCTGAATCTCTGTCTATAAAGTAGGACTCACCAAATCACGCACAGCCTCAATCTTTGTCGGATCTATCATAATGCCCTTCTTGGACACCATGTGCCCTAGAGTGCCATAGAAATCATCCAAAACTAACACTTTGATAACTTAGCATACAACTTCTCATCTTGAAGCCTCTGAAGTATGATCCTCAAGTATCGAACATGATCAACCTCTGTCTTGGAATAAACCAAGATGTCAACAATGAACACAATCATAAAAGAATCCAAATATGGCAAGAAAAACACCATTAAATAACTCTATGAATGCGGTGGGGGCATTGGTAACCCAAAAGACGTCAAAAAACTCATAGTGTCCATATCTAGTTTGAAATGTCATCTTCGAAATATCCAAAGGTCCAATACTCAACTGATGGTACCCAGACCTTAAATCAATCTTAGAAAATATTGTGGCACC
>JBDJHY010875379.1:0-14932 GCA_039654485.1 Withania somnifera
ATTCAAGGAAGCAATGGTGCAATCTCTGACCAAGTACTCATTCAACCTGTCCACAAATCGATGAACCCTTTCTCGCACAATCGATGTTCCCTTGGTAACAATTTAAGAACAAGTCTACATGGGCCTCAAGGGTTTCCAATGGAAATTAATGGTCAATGAATGCCTTTTTAAACTCTTTACAACTATCCAAAGGTGCTATGTGCCCTTGGATTGTTTCCAAGCTTGATATCACAATATCGCCACCCCCTTTAGTCTATATGCCACTAGCTCGACTGCTTCCTTACTAGATACATGCATAATATACAAGGTCCTCTGAATATGATCAATTGAGTCTTGTGGGTCCTCATTAGGATCTAGCCCATTAAATGTTGGAGTTTCCAAATGAAGGAAATATCATATCCTCACACTAGCTTCACGACATGTGTCACTAGTACCCATAGCTGGACTTTCCCGTCCTTGGCCTTGGCAAGCAACTATACGAGTCAATAATTAAACTGAAGTCCTTAAATCTTTCACAATTACATCTATTGGTGTTTTTGGGGGCACTGCTCTCCTTAGGTCTTCTGGAGATATAGGAGTGGAGGATGTCCATGATGGGGATTCATCCTGGTCCTCATCTTGTCGTCTAGGTTGGTTGGTCTCTCCTTTAACCGTCATATCTACTTATTTCCCCCTATGTTTAGTTTTTCTTGTTTCCTTCATCCTTGCTATAACAAAGCAATTTGAAGGTTAACATGATCCACTTAAAACTCTTGGCTCTAAGGCACGATATGAGAAATGAAAAAAAAAGTGATAACCCCTATATGCCACATAACCTCTAGTTTATAAATGTGGTGCACAACACATCCATAAACAAGACTCTACGCAGACACGACTTTGTTGACTTCCTAGAATGACCTGCCGCTACCACTTTTGTCACACCTAAAATCCTATTAAGGCGGACAGGCACCTATTACCAAAGAAGCTCAGGAGAAGCAACTACAATCATGTACCTACCATGCACTTATATGAATATTTAAAGGTTCTTTAACGATGGATGTTAGCCTTCCTTGAACTGAAATTGTGTTGTCAATCCAAAAGCAAATATACATGACTTGGCCGTTAGGGCCATAGTCTCTAAAACATAGGACACAACCACACTTTACTTTACATAGCCTACAAAGTCTCTAAACAATACACAACACTTGGTGAAGGTCGGGACAAGCCCCCTCCTTACCCTTAACTATAATACAATACCAAATAGTATGATATAGACTCGGAAAGCCCCGAATCAACTTGGAGCTCACTAATAACTGTTGAGTGTCCTGTGCTCCCATTGGGGAGATCTACGAGATCATGTACCAGCAGCATGAAATGCAGGTCCCCCGTGAGGGACGTCAGTATGAAAGAATCTACTGATTATGTTAGGCATAAGATAAACACATATAGGATAATTATAGCTCAAATGGTATAAATAGAAAGATAATAATAAAGACCACCTTTACTTATACTTGTGGAATAATTTACATTACATTGACTTTTTTACTTCACCTTTCTTTACTTTATAATCTATACAATATATATTATGAATGACCAGCTGACCAGTGGTAAAAGAGGATGACTCATGCTCGGCATTTTAGCCCCTGGGATAAGGTCCTGATAAATATATGTAAATCTAGATCAACCCATGCTAGGATTTCTTTTCACCCCTAGGATACCACCCAAAAATAACCAGATTTGGTTTACTTTACCTCTTTATTCTTTAAGATTGTTATTTTTGTAATCATGGAATTATTGAGCTTTGGGAATATAGATCTAACAAGTGACACATGAATGATCATTTAATATCGTATCAAAGATGTAGAGAGTATCTTACACAATCAATGAAATGCTTAGGAGCTGAAATAACACATGAACCTTATTTAGCTAAAAGGAGGACCGGTGCAGCTTGGTATTTGAAGTAGATGTGTAGACTTAAAAATGAAAACATATTGGGGTATCTAAACACATTAAGGAGTGTGAAAAAGTTTAGCATCTATATTGGAGTTTGTGGGCTGTATTTAGGTGTTATTTGCAAGGGAGAGTAACTAGTTAGTTTACTTTGTAATACAAACCAGATTTTATGCCAAAGAATAGGAAATAATTAGCCTTACATACCTTGTTGTACAACTTCACTACTATCTCAAATTAACTCTCTTCATTTTATATTATTAATATATAATAAAATAATTGGTAAAACTAGTATTAGTAGCCAAGCAACAAGTTTAAGCTATTCAAAATCACCCACAACAATCACTGTACAGTAGGCATGTGGTTCATCAAACCAAGGGTTCTATTCAACCCCTTCTCCATCCATTAATTTTGTACACAATACATATTCGTATTTTGTTCTTCGGAACCATTTTTGTCCCATAACTCATCCAAAAATAGTATATAAGGTAAAATGGCCAGCAAACTCACACAATATGAGTTAAGTGATGCATTGTTACACTCTCTTTTAGCATGTCACTACCAGCCAAACTTTCTCTATTGGGCATGCACAAGACAGTCCCCAAAACAATCCAAAATTTCCTTTGACATAACAACATGATATTGAACTCATAATCCTAAGAGTTCCTACAAATATAACATTCTCCTTTCAAACTTGTATATAAGGAGGAACAAAAACAGCCAACAACATTACCTTAATTTCTGAAATTAAATTCCAATCTTGTACTCCTTTCAAGATCTTGAATTACCCTTCAAAGTTAAGCAACAAAAGGACATAAGTTTCTTTTGATCATCAAAAGGTATGGGACAACCACCATGAAGGAAAATCAGTCTATAAATTTCTGCCAAACCAGCATGAGCTCCTAACTTTTATTAGAGGAATAAAGCTAAAACCACAAGTACATTAACTTCGCTTAATTTTCAAGGATGTGGGTTTCATCAAGAACCCTAGGAGAAATTTGGGGCTTCTGCCTTAGGATTTTAAAAGAGAGAGAGAGAAAGCTTAAGATAGTCTGATTTTTTTCAAGTGAAAAATTAGTGAAAAGTAACATATCCTATTGGTCTTATACTCCCCCTTTTATAACGCCTCTTTAGCCCCATTTTTAGTTATAAATTGGTCAATTTTTGTCCAAGTAGGTGATGCACCTACTTTCCCCTTTAAGCTGCTCCAAAGGTCAAGTATGTGATGCACCTACTTACTTTGTTAATGCTTAAAATGGGCCTTTAAGCATTGGGTGTTTTCGGGTAGAATTTGGGTATTGGGATTCCCACTCCTTTTCCCCTTTTATGTCACTTAATTTGGGCCTCAAGTGAGCTTAATAACATGGACTTAAATCTGGTACATTACACACCTACTTAGCCTATTTTAGTTAAGCAAGTAGGTGACTCACTTGCTTGCTTGATTAAGTCAAGAAAGCACCTTAAATTTTTATTCCATTTTTTTGTTCGTGATTTTATTAATTTAACTTAAAACATATATACATTTGACCACATTAAAAGTTAGACTCAAATACCACCTTCCAATCTCGAGTTTAAATACTTTCAAAATTGACAATTTGATTCTGTCGAATTAGATATACAGACAGTCTCCTCAAAACCACTTCATCAACACTCACTGTATAGGAAATTGAATCCCTTATCTATACCAAAAGGCCACATAAAATATCATATAGGTACGACTAGTATATGCCGAATATAAGGTGTTACAGTTCTCTATTACCTCACTAGATAAATATTTCCTGGTAGTAGATCTCTCTGTTTCCTTCATAGATAAAACTTCCCGGTTGTAGATCTCTCTTTCTTATCTCCATGGATAAACACTTCTTCTAGCAGGTCTCTCTTTTATTACCTCCTTAAATAAGCACTTCCCGGTAGCAGGTCTCTTTTCTTAACTTCTTGGATGAACACTTTCTGGTAGCATGTCTCTCTTTTTTACCTCCCCAAAAAAATAGTTTTCAGTAGAAGGTCTCTCTTTCTTACTTCCCTGGATAAAAACTTTTCGTTAGCAGGTCTTTATATCATTTTCTCCTAGAATAAAAACTTCTTACACTGATTTTGTTCTTTAAAATTTGTAGTTACTACTGAAAATTTTCCAGTGAAAACTAGGGCAAAAATGTTTTGTTAGTTTTCTTATTTGTGATAGCTTGAAAGTTTCACTGGCCAAGCGTGGTTTGATAACCAAGGATGAAGTTTCATATCGTATCAGAACGTCTAATCTCAATAATAATCACTGTTGGCATGTAATAGTGCAGAATTTTGACATCTATTTCTATTAATCTACTAATCCGAAAATAAACAGTCAAGAATTTACTCAAGCTGTTATTTGAAAGGATGTTTGAGGCCCACATCAGTCTCAGTGTCAAAATTCAAAACACTCACCAGAAAAGAAAAGTGAGATTCAAAACAAATATCGAGTGAAAATATGAATGAACATTCAAAGAAAGTTGCCTAGATAGTGATCTTGTATTTGCATTTTCATTTTTGACTTCTAGATTTCCATTTTTGATGTAATAACAGGAGTCATGCATCAGTGCCTCAATAAAACCTCACTCAACTCTCTTAACATGTTCCATCACCCTTTTTATTACTCCTTCCACTACACCTAACCTGATTCCCTTATAACATGAATATGTAGGATGTTCATAAACCAGGACCCGGTCACATTTTGTTTTTTGTTTTTCCTTCCCTTCTTCAATAAGGGTCAATCAAAACTCGTGTTGTCTACTTCTTTGTGTGAGAACACCTAGCATTCCCACTCAAAGAGAGAAAAATGTAGATACATAATTTTTAACCCTCCCCGGACTTTCATAACCATTCTAGCGTATATTTTCATCTTTACATAATTTAGGCATATTAATTTGTAGTTTATTTTTATTTTTAGTGTTTTTACTTCATATTTTGCTTTTGATAAAATTTATTTCATAAAAAATATAAAAAAATAATAGTATTTTTGTAGAATATAAATTTTCATTTTATAATTTAAAAGAATTAAAAAAGAAATAATTTTTTTTTCTTTTAAATTAGATTTATATAGATAAGTTGGAGGTTCTTTGATTTATATAGATAACTAGTTTATATCAGCTAAATATTATTATGATTATTATTATTATCATTGTTATCATTATCATTTTAGTTAATTCTTTTCTCTTTATTTTAGTTAGTTATTTTGTTCTTCTTATTTTGATGATTATACTATCAATTCGCTTCCTGTGACATTAAGCACTACTTCATTTGGGCTGAAAATAATATAACGGTATAAAACAAAAGAAAAAAAAAAGCACATGCACACATGCAGGTCACCTTCCACTTCATTTCCATTTTCCGCTAATTCCCACTTTATTACACATCCAACCTATGGACCCCATATATAACAAACTCTTCACACTTTTTGCATTCTCTCTTGGCTACACACCTGTACTCTCCAACATTACACAATCTATATACTCCACGCACGTTTTTTCTAATCTTCTTCTACAGTATACACACACACACTATCATATAGACAGACTCTCTCACATAATACACACATGGAGAAGAGGAAAAATTCATCACTGCCAAACTGATAACAAAACCATCCTCTATTTTCACAATTTCCCAGCAAACAACTCTTAACGCCTTCTCGTCTTAATTTTTCCGTCATCTCTATTTTGATTCCATAGAATACACCTACACCTACACATACACATACACCCATTTCCATATTCAATTTCCAGTGAACCAACAATTAATTCACGCACACGCTCTGTCTCTTCGCTGCGAGTTTTCGTTCGGAGTTGGGTGTTCCGATTCAAGCAACGAAGGTTTAATTCAAGCTCTGGTCAGTTTCAGATCAAGGAAATATTTGTTGATTTAAAGCATTATTTGATGTCCAATTTGTTCTACTTCCATTTAATTACTTTGTGTTTTATGTAGTTCATCCTCGTTGGTGATATAAATTTGCTATTTCTCTTGTTCAATGAACCATGGCTTTGAATTTTATGTTAACTATTTGTTTCATTTGATCAAAATAAATGAGCAAAATCTTAGTTTAATTTTCTGGGTGTTGATTCTAATTATTTGAATATCAGTTTAAAATGCCATAAAAAATGAAAGAATATATAGTTCGATTAGAAAGGCAATAAGACTAGTTTAAAAAAAGGTGAATTCGATATGGGTAAAAAGTTAAAAAAAAAAAATTAACCAGAAAAATTGAACTTCCATGTTGGGTTTTACATGGTTAGAAATTGAGCTTGATATATTTATGATATTAATAGGGAAATTTTAGGCCGTTTGATTGGTTGTGATTGATCGGAGATTTTTATAAGTTTTTGATATCAAATGTAATTATTTTGTGGGGGAATGTGTTGAAGTATTTTTTTATTTATTTTTTTATGAATGCCCCGAAGTATTCTGTAAGGAACATCGCTTGTGGGAGAAGACTTAAGATGTCGGGGGAAGCATAGATAAGGCTAGCTACTTTTACTTTTCGCACTTTATTTTTAATTTTGGACGGTAAAAATTTGGACATTCGAACCTTGTTTTGACTACTTTATATTTTGTATTTTGATATGTGTTTATTTATCTGTGTTTTGTTTTATCATTCGAGTAATCTTAAATAAATCTATACCAATTAATAAAAACAATCATGTTAAAACCACGGGATTGTGGGATGCCTTACACCTTTTCTCGGTCAATAAAATTTCTTGACCGAAATCTCTGTCGCTACTAGTTTTAGTGCCAATTTTCTTAAAAAGGAATTTTAATCAGTGACTTGAAAAATCAAAACTCAACGTCGAGTGTCGACTCTCTTTCAATTAAATAAATAAATCTCTTTTGAAATAACTTTTTTCATTTTTCATCACTTTGTAGTAAAAAAATTACGAACCTTAAATTGTAATTATTTTTCTATTTTCGGTTTGAAAAAAGGTGTGACAAGGCTCAGTAGCCTATCAGCTATAATTATGTTGTGGCTTATTAAGCTCTACCTAAAATTGACTTTCATACATATCTTATGACTCTATGAACCTAGGTCTCTGATACCAAGTTTGTCATGCCCCAGATCACCCCCTAGGTGGGACCGACATTCTTAGCTGCTAAATAGCCTAAGTAACCTTAGATAAACCACATGGATCATGTCTGGCTCTATCATTCCATTCCAGTGAAAGTTGTATGATAAAAGCGAAAGAACTCAATGTCTAAGTGTGACACCATCTATATTTGGAGCCACTAACAAGCTAATTACCCCAAATAAACTAGCGCAATGCCCCTAGCTAGCCAAAAACTGAATAATAGAAAATGTTATCTCTAATGTCCGAGATCTAAATTAACATAAAGAAAGATACTCTAGCTAGTTTTGAATCAAGTGGGAACTCACACTCACTTCAATCTGGCGATAATTTAAGTCCAATTCAACTGCAAGCATCCAGAAGGTTGTCTGAACCAACATGTGTGAAAGACATGCAGCGCAAGAATGTATGCGATCAGTACATTTGAATATATTGAGCATGTGAGGAGTTAGTACAACAGGCTATATCATCAATATAAGTAGCTACGCAATGCATGAACACATAACTTATACCACGATTGTCATCTGCTGACTCAAGCAAGAAAAATATATGCAATAAGTCAATAATAAAGTAAAAGTATTCTTTTAGTTCTTTTATCCTTAAACACTATTTTTTCTGACTCTGATGACCTGATAGAAAAATATATTGACCACACTGACTGAGTGACCAAATAACTGACCTAGGAGGTTTTATAACCAACATTACTTATGCACAAGGCTACAAGGTCCAACGCATATTTATTTGCTGGTTAGGGTCCTAAACCTACCAAAGTAAGGGCGATGTCTAACTCCGAGTGTATCCATTAAGCCTAATTTATAAATGCCTCATTCGGACATGAATTTACCTATATTTGATGACATAGTATATGGGATAAAGAATAAATCGCCCAAATCTTGTTGGTGCTAATACTACTTACAAAAATTAACATGAACTGAACATACACTTCTATTGTCTGTCTTGACCACATAAGGGCCCAAGAACTCATAATTGCCTATCTCATCCATATCATTGTCTCATCATCACATTTTAGCTCTATTTTATTTAACTGACTTGTGATCTAGACTTAAACTCTAAAAGTCAAAGTCCATAAACTGACCATGACCGTGAATCATTTCTCTAACTCTACTACTGAACATACCATAAACCATGAACAAAAATAATGGGAATTTGCCCTAAACTATGACTAACCAAGCATATAGACTCCATGCAAGAGACTTGAAATCATAAACTGAACTAAGCTTTACACTTTATGACAATGTATTCAATTCTAACATAAATAAACATATACACATACATACATACATATATATATATATATAAATATTATTATGATCAAGAGCATATAAAATACATGAACACAATTTATGGATATATTCTCTAGATCATGACCATGAATTAAAATACTAGCTAGTTTGGCACAAGATTTGGAAGGAAACTTTGTTGAAGTCTCAAATACCTGAATTATAGAAAATCTATGAAGAAATCTTGAGGAGAAATGTAGTACAATGATTCCTTGATGAACACCTAGTTTTATTTTTTGAGAGAAAACCTTGGGAGAATTTATTCTTAAAATTTATGAATAATGAATAAAAGAAATAGAATTTTGGTATTTATATTTACTTCAAAATATGGATAAAATGGTGTATTATTGAAAGTTTAATGAATGTGAAAATTCTAAAAATTCCATGTCAATTTTGGGTTAAAGCAGAAACTTCTAGGCCTTTACGGTTTGTTCAATGAACTACCGAACAGGTTGACAGTCCATCGAATAAGACGTTGAACCCTTCTCCCATTTATTGTTCACTTGATTATGTGATGTGTCCTTTCCATTAGTCGTCAACCACTATTACATTTATAGGGTGACCCATAGGACCCTACAACATTTACTGGATTTTGAAAAAGAAGGTTTGGTTCCATGGTTGGCTTAGACGACTCGTCAAGGAATTCAATAGGACTTCAAACCACTCGTAGGAATGGGGGAAAACTTTTAAAAATTTCTGAGTTGGAGGATGACTTTATGGGACCTTCTACGAATTGTGAAAGCTCTTTACAGTTCGTAAACAAGCCCGTGGAATCTGACAGTACTAGACTTTGGTGAAATTGTACAAACACACTTTGTTTAGCCCACACAACCTCTAAAACAAGTTTAAAGGTGTTACAAATTATAAGTATTATTATTTTGAATTTATGTAAAAAAAAATTATTATATTACCATGATCATGAATGTCTATAACTCCGCTAATTAGGGTTGTGGGAACCATGATGAATTAACAACCTAGGGTTTAATACTTAATAATTCTAAACTGTGTGCATACATGTATTTATTATTAATTTGTATTGATTGATTCTTAAATAATTCACACGTTAAAACTTGCATCAAGGCTTACTTGATTGAAGGAGAGGTAAGAACAGGAAAAGAAAATAATCAACAGAGATTTGAGGTTTTGTCTCCATAGTAGGACTTGAGCTTTAACTGGAATATTAAATCTAATATCTAAGGCTAGGGTTAGTATGAAAAACACTTCGAGACAGAGAGGCAATGAGTGATATATAGTTAATAAGGTTGGGAGGCATTTAGGTGTAATTAACTAATTAGATTCTGCATGCTAAGCACTAGAATAAATTACTAGTACGATTTACCTAGGAAGTTATGAATTCATGGAATTGCAACCCTAGTGTCTCAAAACCATTGTTAACTCATAAAACCATAATCAACATTACTATACATTACTTATTTACTATTTTAATTCCCCTCTCGTAAGTAGAACCTCTAAGCTGACTTAACTTCTACTAGACATATTCTCTGCCATATTCTGTGTGGGATCGATCCCAATCTTTTTTGGGTTCTATATTTGTCAGAGACCGCTTTTACACTTCTTAATTAAGGTGTAAGCTTGGGCGCATCAAACTTTGCACCATCGTTAGGGAATACATCTTTGCAATAGTCTATTAGACATATTTCAACTCTTAGTTGTTGTTACCTAATTTTACTTTTTTTCTTGTGTTTTTATTTGTCTCAAGCATAATGGATCACCAAAATAAGTCTACCAAATAGTTCACGAGGTCATGTTGCCTAACCCAACTCATTGAATTAACCTCTTCTCATCAAGATAATGCTCGGGCCAGGACTGAAGCTTAGGAAAATTTGCAAGTTGATGCTGGTGCAACCCCAAGGTTAGCTTGAATTCAGGCTCCACGACCGTATATCAAATATCCTACAGAACACCTGGTCAAGTCGGAGAGCCTTAAATTGACGTGGTTACATTTGCTGGAGAAATAGCAGTGCCTCATATTGGGGGTAATTCTAAGTTTGATGTCACAAGTACTATGATACATTTGTTGAACACCAGAGAATTGTTCACTAGTATGTCGGGGGAAGATCCAAATTAGATTCTATTGAACTTCACTGGGATCTATTTTGCTTTTAAATTGCCAGGAGTACTTCACAAATCTATTAGACTTTGATTTTTTTCCTTTTCGATAATTGGGGGAGGGTTAACCATATAGCTGAACAAATTGCCTGAGGCCTCTATTCATACTTGGGATGAGTTGGTAGAAGCGTTCCTTGCTAGATTTTTTCCACTGTATAAGATGTTATAGTTATTGGATGAGATAATAAATTTCAATCAATCATCACGAGAGGCATGAAGAGGCATGGTTGAGGTTTAATAAGAAGTTGAAGCAATGCCCAAATCATGGGCTCACTGATGTTATCTTGCAGCAAAGTTTCTACGAGTCTCTAATCTCATTGAACAAGTCCGTGACAGATAATATTGCTAGAGGCTCACAGATGGGTCTCAATTATGCTGTATTAAGATGATTATTGGATGATATAACAAATACTAATAGGGCTTAGAACACTAGATATTATGAGTGGCATCTGTCGTCATCATATGAGATGTTTGTAAAGAAGAGAAGAGAAGCGAGATCAGGATATGGCTCATTTGAAAGTTCAAAAAAATTGATGACTAAGAATATCATGGGAGCTACTACACAAGTTTTTAGAATGTCAATGTTGTATATATAAGGGATAGAGCTCCTGGACACGAGTATTATTATACTAATGTAGATAAGAATGCTAAATTTGTGAATCACACGGGGGGTTGCGAAGTTAGAGGTAACCAAGGTAGAAACTTTTAAAGAGAGAGAGGGGACTACAGATAGGATGAATTCCACAAAGTTGACTTTACAAGGGATGATTACCTCAAGGATAGAGGTTTATATGTGCCCCTAATGTACAAAGATTAGGCTTCAACCGAACCTTCGACAAAAAAGGAGATGCTTGACAAGGTATTGAAGAAGGTGGAATCATCTGACTAAGACCTAAAATAGATGTGAAATGATATGTTGTTTGTGGTACGGTTAGTTAGTTCTCACGCATCACCATTAAGAAATTGTAGCAATAGATAGGAAATTATCCGTGTACCATGAATTTGAGGCGGAGGAGTTAATTACCTTGTGACACCATTCCTAACCCGAGGAATGATGGTCATTGCCTAGTACATCACTACTCAGTCGTAAGGCTACGAAAGACCCACCAATGTCAGTTGTTGAATATCAAGGAGATATTGATGTTAAAGTTGAGCCTGCTGATGAAAATAAAGAGACTGAGGAGTTGGTTAATGCCGAAGAGAATACAAGTGGAGATCAAAAGTATACTAGAGTTTTTTATGAGACAAATGCAAAAAGGGTAAAGATAAGGAGCCTTCAAAACCTATGACACCAATTATGAGGCCTCCTCCTCTCTTTTCCACAACATTTGAAAAAGAAAGTAAAAGATGCCTAATTTTGCAAATTCATAAACATGTTGAAGGAGTTGTTTGTGAAAATTCCATCGGTAGAGGTTCCAGAGCAGATGCCAAGGCATGCAAAATTCATGAAGAATTTGATGATAGAAGAGAGGACTTCTAGTTTGAGCCTTTTGATAATTTTCACCACGGTAGTGCAATTGCTTTGGGTTCTCTAGTGCAGAAAAAAGAAGATCTTGGAGCGTTCACTAGTCCTTGTATCATTGGAGTATTCAATTTTGCGAAAGCTCTATGTGATCTAGGAAAAAGTATTAATTTGATGTCACTTGCTATTTTTAGAAAGTTGGGCTTGGGATCCCCCAAACCCATAATATGCAGCTATTGATGGCAGATCACACAATAAAGAAGTCGGTTGATATTTTATATGAAGTGCTAGTTAAAATGGAAAACTTCATATTTCCACCTGATTTAGTTATGGTAGATGTTGAAGTTAATTTTGAGGTGCCCATCTTCTTGGAGTGACCATTCTTGGCCATTAGAAGAGCACTTGTTGACATGGAGAGAGGAGAGATGCAATTCAAACTGAATGATGAATAAGTACGCTTTAATGATCCATAAAATGACCCAAAGATATGAGTGCTACTCTAATAATGAATTTAAGTGATGATGAGATTACTAGTTCGAGGAGGTTGAGTGAGAACTATATGGTATGGATATTTATTATTACCTTACGAAGAAGTTGGATCTTGGTTTGAAGAATAGAACAACTCCCCCTACTAAACCATCTATTGAAGAACCACCAGTCTTGGAACTTAAAGCTTTTCCTCCATATTTGAAGTATGTTTTATTAGAAGACAAATCATTATACTGAATTGTTATAGCCTTAAGATGAGTCTTTCCTATCTTTGTTGAGGAGATTCAAGCAGGCTATTGGATGGACCATCATAGACATTATCGGGATTCCTCCCGGTATTTGCACTCATAAGATACTGTTTGAGCTGGATTGCATTCCTAGCATTGAGAATCAACATAGGCTTAACCCACCTATATAAGAGGTGGTAAAGAAAGATATAATAATGTGTCTTAATACATGCATTATCTGCCCAATTAATGATAGTAAGTGGTGAGCCCGGTTTAGTGTTTCCCAAAGAAGGGTGGAATCACTATGGTTCCAAATGAAAAGACTGAGTTGGTCCTAATAAGACCATTCACATGCTGGAGGATATACATGGACTATAGGAGTTGAACGCATGAACGCAAAAGGACCATTTTGTTTGCCTTTTATGGACCAGATACTGGTAGACTGGTAGGTAGAGGATGGTACTATTTTCTTGATTGTTATTCGGTCTATAATCAAATCTCAATTGATTTGGATGACCAAGAGAAAACCGCTTTCACTTTCCCTTATGGGACTTTTGCATTCAATCATATGCCTTTTGGATTGTGTAATGCCCTAGCTACATTCTAGTGATGTATGATGTCTATTTTTAGTGATATGGTCGAGGAATACAATTGAGGTTTTCGTGGATGATTTCTCTGTAGTGGGTGATTCATTTGATTCATGTTTGGAATATCTAGACCAAGTTCTAAAGCAGTGTAAATAAACAAACCTTGTGCTTAACTGGGAGAAGTTTCATTTCATGGTGAGAGAGGGGATTTTTCTCAGGCATAATATTTTAGCAAATGGCATTGAGCTTGATAGACTGAAGGTCACGATTATTTCTAAGTTTCCCCTACCATTTTTTGTGAAGGACATTCGGGGTTTTAAAGTCATGCAGGCTTTTATAGAAGATTCATTAAGGACTTCCTAAAGATTTCACAACCCTTGTGCAAATTTATTGAGAAAGAGGTAAAAATCTAACTTTTACTATGCATGCATAAAAACCTTTGAATTTCTGAAGGAGAAGCTGTTGAATGTGCCTATTATTGTGGCTCTAGATTGGACTCAGCCTTTTTAGGTTACGTGTGATGCTAATGATTTTTCTCCGGAGGAAGTCTTTGTCTGATATAGTAAGAAGATTTTTCATCCTATATATTATGATAGCAAGACACTTAATCCATCTCAAAAAAATTACTCCATTACAGAATAGATGCTTTTAGTTGTGGTACTTGATTTTGAGAAATTCAAATCTTATTTGCTGAGTACCAAGGCCATTGTCTAGACTGATCACTCCGTATTGAGGTACCTTATGTATAAGAAGGATACTAAGCCCAAGATAATTAGATGGATTTTTGTAGGAATTTTCTTTTGAAGTAGTTGGTCGTAAGGGATTTGACAATCAAGTGGTTGACCATCTTTACTAAATTGGAGGAAGAGAAAAAGGTGTTTGAGGAACTATACATTAATTATACGTTCCCATATGAGCTGTTGTTAGCTACTTCAGATGATCTTACCATGGTTTGCTGATTTTCCAACGTTTTAGCAAGTGATTTATTGCCCGATGATTTGAGTTATCATCAAAGAAGAAATTTATTACATGATGTAAACAGATACTATTAGGATAAGCCTTAGTTATTTCACATATGTGCTGATAATATAATTGGGAGGTGTAATCCTGAAGTTGAGATGTTTAGCATACTTAAGGCATGCCATTCATCCTCTGTGAGGAGACGTCATGGTGGTATGCAGACAACACAGAAGATTTTGCATTATGGGTATTATTTTTCTACCATTTACTAAGATGCACATGAATATGCAAAAGCATGTGATAGATTCCAAAGATTCTGTATTGTATCCAAAAGACAAGAGTTGCCTCTAAATCCCATTCTTGAAGTGGAACTATTTTGTGTGTGGGGCATTGGTTTCATAGGACCGTTTGTGAGTTCTTATAGGATGAAGATATTGTGGTAGTTGTGGACTATGTGTCAAAGTGGGTGGAGGGGTTTCACTTCAAAATAATAAAGGTAAGAGTGTCACATCTTTTCTAAACAAGATCATCTTTACTTATTTTGGTAACCCATGAGCTATTATAAGTGATGGTGTGTAATGACCCTTAAGGTCATTTTTTTATGAATACGTGTTATCTTGCATCCTAGAGTATTTCAGTAGTTGGCCCAAGTCATTTATGACTTGCTGGGACCTATAGTTCGGATTCCTGGCAACTCGGTCGAGAATTATCTCAAATTTTGTGTTTTAAAGCCTTAAATTTAGTACTCGTTGACTAAAGTCAA
>JBDJHY010875598.1:0-14931 GCA_039654485.1 Withania somnifera
AAGTCACCAAAATATTTACCTTAAAATGTCAAAGCAGTCCTCATGTGTTGTAGATCAAAGAATTTGATATAGAAAATAACAAACTCAAATTTGCTTCAGATTGGTCGACTAATTTTAGATATTGGTCGACTAACTTGTTTTCCAGTACCCTACTGGAAATCAGATTGGTCGACTAATTCTGTGAATTGGTCAACTAACACTTGACCAGTTGGTCGACTAATTTCTGAAATTTCTGAGTTTGGTCGACTAACACATAACTGTTTCTTCACAATTTCTGCAATTTGAGTACTCGGAAAGGTCTAGAATGAGTCCTTGTTTCCCCGAAATGATATGCTTGCTTATTAAGTATTTCACGAACATATCCATGAGTTTGCAACTGCTTCAATAACATCAAATCGTTTCCTTAATGTTTTAGTCATCAATCAAAACATACGAGGACAATTTTGTGAACCACCCTTGGTCCAACAATATTTTATAGTGAAGATTTATTGGTGATCTTTTGAGATTCATCAAGGGCAGATGATAAGAAATACATGGCCTTCCATTTTTTTGTAATTTTAAACCAAAAATGAAATAAATATAAAACCTAGAAAAGGTGAATTTCAAATTCAATTAGGCCATATCAAAAAAAAAAAAAAGAAAGTAGGCCATAGGAATCAGCTGCTATTTTGCATAGCATGTAGTTACATGACCATATATTCAGTGTGTTTTTATCAAGTTTATATGTTATACTATATACTTTTTTATTTTAAATCTGTGTTATTTTTTTCCTTTTTAACATTTATAGATAAAAAAAATTGTCACGGCATATTTAAGACCTTTACAATATGTGCCTAAAATATTTTCTTTCTCTCTTAAATCTTGTGCTCAGTCTAAAGCCGCCATATACAAAATGAGACTAATGATTATTATTAGTCTCTATAGTAATGAAAGGAACGGATCACAAATAGGGTATTTTTTTTTTAAGGAAAAAGCAATCATAAAAGGGTTTGGCTCTTTTGAAACAGCGAATAAGTTTGAAAGAATCCGTTCAGGCGGTTTAAAATATTCAAGCATCGCTCAAACTATTCCCAAGAATGCAAGTGTGCGGCCATAACTCATGGTTGTTATCATTTTTGGTTTTTAACCCACAGTAGTCGTAGCGATTATTGCCTTTAATTTGCTTTTTGGACAGCATAGATACCAATACTATCTATACAAGGAATTTTGCAGAGAGGTAGCAGTGACTGGCTTTTATTATTGGAAAAACAGATCTAAACCCACTAACAATCGTTTCCAATTTTCTTAAT
This sequence comes from Withania somnifera, assembly GCA_039654485.1. Classification (NCBI taxonomy): domain Eukaryota; kingdom Viridiplantae; phylum Streptophyta; class Magnoliopsida; order Solanales; family Solanaceae; genus Withania; species Withania somnifera. The sequence continues at coordinate 1,290 of JBDJHY010875598.1, forward strand.
GGACGATGGAGTTTCAATCATCAAAAGAAGAAGAGGTGAAATGCCGTGATTTTCACTCACTTCACTTTTACTATAACGTGGTCCCATTGCTAATAGCTGCTAATGCCTAATTGAACTCTCCTTTTTGGTTTATATATGAATTGCTTGGTGATGGTTTGAATCTGATGCTTGCTTATTGCTTTTGTGGAATGAAAATATATGTTTGCTGTGAATCTGATGCCTTACTTTCCCTTCCCTCTTCTTTCATGTGTTTTTGTTCTTGAAATGCCAATTTCAAGCCTTTCTCTTTGCTTGGACTATAAATAAGAGTAATACACTTGAGTTATTTCATTGTGCAAGAAATTTGGGGAGTTTAGCTTAGCTTTTCCACAGGTACTAAGAATTACTTCATCGACTTTTACTATCCATCAATGGCAAGCCAACAACAACCTCGTCCATTGTTCCGTTTCGCTTCAATGGTCCGTCCGGCTGCACAACCTGTACAACCTCCAGCTTCTACTCCACCAGCACCGGCCCCACAGCCATCGTTTCGACCTACCACCCCATTTAGGCCTCCGTCACCAGCAGCTACTACTGCTGCTACTGCTACTCAGCCACCTCAACCTCAAGAACCTACTCCACAAACACCAGCTACTGCTACTCCTCCTGTTGTAGCAGTTGTTTCACCACCGCAGTCAGAAGTGGCGGCTCCACGTAGCCCCATTTCAGCACCGCAAGCAGCTGTGTTGGCCCCACGTAGCCCCATTCTAGCGCCGCAGCCTCAATCTGTGACAGCAGCTTCCCCACGTTCCACTATGGCAACTCCACCTCCAAGATCAACTGTTGCTCCTCCTCAATCTGTTGTTTCACCAGCAAAGGTTCGTTCACCACGTTCTCCCGTGGCAGCACTACCACAACGTGCTGCCACTGAGGTGCCTAAATCTCCTGTCACTAAAGTCACCACGTCAGTGCCACAATCCCCAAACAAGAAATTATCGTCTAATGTAACAACAGAGAGCGCCCCAACTAGTACTCCATATTCTTCATTACCACCGTCTCCAAAATCAAGAATAGTAGATTCTATCCAAACTCTCATCAATCAGTCATCACCACCAAAAGCTCCCGCACCATCTCCAAAAGTCGTCCAGCCTAATTTAGTTAAATCCCACAACTACTCTCCTCAAACTAAGCCTGCAGTTTCTCACCCTCCATCCCCACTAAAGCTTCCCCCTTCTCAACTTGAACTTGAGTCCAAGATTCCATCACATGTTGATCAGAAATCAGTTGTAGTCCACGAAACCACGAGGGCTAACACTAACAGTAATCATGTCATGCAGACTACTAGAAATGGAAAAACAGTAGAAAATGGGAAACGAGAAGTAGTCAAAAAAGATAATGGAGTCCAGCAAAAGAAGGGGTCTAATTCTGATACTTCAGATGACTTTGGAATGAGTGTTCTAACACTAGCTGGTGAAAACAAAGGAGCTATTATGGAGCTAAGACCTTCAAGGAAGACATACAGCCCTCAGAGCCTTCAAAAGAGAGGAAGCCCAAAGGCTTGGAGTAGTGACGATGATGGAGAGAAATCAGGGAGTGAAAATAGAAGGAAGGGAGATAGAATGCAAAATAAGTCCCTTCCTATGACTGCATTCATGAACAGCAATGTCCAAGGTGTGAACAACTCCATTCTCCACAATGCTTCTTGCACTCACCATGATCCTGGTGTTCACCTTGTTTTCGCAAGAAAGACTAATGGTGGCAATGGGTTCCATATTAATGGCAGCCAAAAGAGCTAAAGAAATGTTTAAAGACGGTCAAACACTTATAAATGTCTTTTTTTTTCATGGAGAGTCCCTTGTTTCTTTTAATATTTTGAGAGAATAAATTTAGTGGTAGGAAAAGGACATGGATTCTGATTCTTCATGCATGGCTGCAATCCACTTCTCATGCACGAGGACCATCCTTGCCTTTGGTAGGACCGAGAGATTCTATGCACAATGTTACCACTACAAAGCTTTCTTATGTATTGAGCACTATTAATCTTCTATATAATTTATAAGTCCAATACATAATTCCTAATGTGTTATCATTGCAGATATATTTCATAAAATATTGAATACTATGTCTGAGTTTGGTTTAATATAGTTGCCAACAGAACTTCCGAGTGGTTCTTAGTGCAACCTGCAGCTCCTTTATCAAGATCAGTACGAATGAGAGGAGAACAATATTATTAACAGGCTGTCTTACCTTCAATTCGAGTGTAGGAAGACCACGGAACCTTTTCAATTTTCCATGTGAAGATGGATTTCAAGTTGAATTTGGTCAGATGCCTATTCTGCTCATGCATTTATTCTCACTGATCCAATCGCATTGGTTTACAGAAAGAGAATTGTTTCTACCAAGAGAAGCTATTTTGATTCGTAAATTGGGACCATTTGAAATATAAATAAAAGGGGTTCTCACTACACCACCCTCTCGAATATTACCTAGGTGACTGCATCCAAACATGTAGCCTAACAGCCAATAGAATGTATTAAAACCTTGGACAGTAAGGTTCAAATCCAGAACTAGGCAGTTCTTCCAGTTTGCCTGAGTGTTAATAGGCAAAATCTGCTGTACCTGTTACGGTGAGAAGTAACATAATCCTGTTGTAATAGCTGAAGTGTACACAAGTTGGATAGACACCACCGTTAAAAGATTCTGTTATCTAGGTGACCTAGCTACCTCTCTAGATATTAGCTAAAGATATAGCCCCAGTGAGCTGAAAACCTCGGCAGGAGTATAAAAGATTAAAAATGGCAAGAAATTAAGAACTCTCAACACTATAGTTAATGTCTCAGCATTACTGTTTAGAGGGTAAAAGAACTTCAGTATTCTCAACTTCTCTTAGATAGAATGTGGCTTAGTAATTCATGGGAGTAGAACGTCTCACTTCAAATCCTAGTAAAAGTTTAAATAATACTAGTTAGATTTCTTTATTTGGATATGAAAGTGCGCAATGAAATGGTTAAGGTGTGTACAAAATGAATGCCACCGTAAATCAATTGAGCCAACCACTTAGCCATCTCCCAAAAAGATTATTTTTATTTTATTCCTTCAAATGGAACATGGCTATAGGGGTGGATACCCAAGCCAATGAATAGAAAACATCTACCATATACCCTTTTAACACTTAATCATTTATCACGTCTTGTAGTTGTTCTTATGTTCTTATGCTTTACTACTTTGATGATCAGCTATCATTAAGGTACATTTATAGTCCTAAAGCAAATTTAACATAGGATTGGAGGATGTAACGAAGAACATAGGGAGTGCAGATCCTATATTTATTGATTAGAAGCTTTTTGTATAGGTTTGATTTGCGGTTGGGATAGACATATACCTAGTTTCCTACTAGGTTGCAAAATGGGAAGAGAGATTAATGCATTCGAATTAAAGACTCACTTTTCCGTTCAACAATGTAGTTGTAAGATTAATTTGGGTAGATAACTTAGAGGATTATCATTCCCAAGTTATATAATCAGCTTCGTTGATCAATAATCATGATCAATACTAACACCGGCTAGAAACCATATAGGCATGATTGTGAGTACGGCTTAATCCTAGAATCCTCCTTGTTAGTGTGTGTACCCCAAGTTAGTACGTCATTTTAGTTTATAATTAGTTCTTACTTTATATTCCATCTATCTTGAGATTCCATCACTTAAATGAATAACTAAGAACTAGTTTAGCCTAGTGAACAGTTAAGCGGCAAGGCTCTGTGGGTTCAACATTCGACTTGCAAAGAGTTCCTCTATTACTTGTATGATCATGTATACTTGTGTATGCAAAAGTCCCTAACATATTTTTTCGTTGTTGTCCGGGACTTTGGTGTTAATTGTTTATTTATTAAAATTGTATATGGTTTATTTTTATAAAATAATTTTTTTTATTTTCTTTAACTTTTCTATCACTCTTCTTTGTATGGATGCTTGAGAAAGATAATGGTTGAATGATGATGTTTCTTGTTGTTTTTGTGGAGGACCCACTTTAATGGTCATTGTAATGATGTTCAAGAGAGCGTCTTGTGTGCACCTACCTAATTTTTTGAATGAAATAAATGTCATATGTCTGATGGTCAGGATAGTTGTTGGCCTGATTGTCCAAAATATTTTTTCCGTTCCTTGAACTTCGATCATGATCACTCTGTTGTTTGTGATATTGAAAGGGCTAATCAAGCTAATGAGGAATAATATATGGCTCACATTATGAATATACTGAATCAAATAATGGAGAAGCAAGCACAACACCTGGAATCCATGAGGAAATACCGGAAGACAAAGAGAAGATTTTTTCTCAAAGTCATAAATCTAAGAGCTAGGAATGTTAGGCTACATGACTACATGATGCAAGTGTTTTGAATGGAAAATCGGGTGGATTGGTTGTCTTCATTTAAGCAATAACGATTATTGAAAATTTTGTCTGAATGACTAATTTTGAGACAGTTAAACTCATTTATTTGATTCTGATGTGATTTTAGCTTAAATTTGAATGTTTGTGTTTGCTTGATTGAGATTCTATAAGGATCCTTCTTGAGTTGAACAACTGTCATCTGTGAGGTTATTTTTGTATTCCATGATTGTATTTTGACATATAATACTTGCCCGATATATTTGCAAAGAGAAATAAAGAATGTTGAGTGTAAGAGATGATATAGAGATTTCTTTGATAGTCATGCTTTATACCTTTTGTTATTTACCCATAATATATAATCTTTGTTAACCCCATTGATACTTTAGCCTATTGTTTGCTAGTCTTGAAATTAACCCTTTTCTTTTCTTGATCATAAGTTTGATTCAAAACTCCTAAGCTTTATAATTGAAAATTAGTGTTGTTAAGGAGTGAGAATTGAAGAAGGAAAAGTGAAATTGAAGCCCTCAAAGTAATAGGTAATAGTGTGATGAAAAAGTTATGTATTTTTGCAGAGAGAGTGAAGTTTAAAAGAAAAAACAAAGTTTCAAAAAAATATATTTAATTCTCTCTATCAAATAATGTGTAAGGTAACTTAAAGAGAGGGGGGAAAACAAAGTTAATTGTGGTAAAGAAAAGAAGTGTAAAAATACGTGTTTGAAGGTGATTTTAATAAAAGTGTGATGTATTAAAGCGCTTGGAAATGTTAATCATTATTCTTGGCCAAACTAGTTCCTATCTGTGTCTTAAACTACATTACAATCCTTAAAGCTCTACTTGATTATGAAATTTGATGTTCTTAAATTAGTGGAGTACTACACTAAGGGAAAACCTATGGTTCATCTTATGTAACTTGTGAATTCTTTGTGAGAGTGAGTGAAATTTTATTCTGGTTCCCAATCTTGTGCTTAAATTGTATGTTTGTGATTGATATTTGGGTAACTCTTATTGCTAGGGAGCATGTTGAATAAATGTATGTAAATCATATGACTTCTTAATTGAGTAATATGTAGGAGTTTTCTAATGTATGGAGCCAATTCTTGAGCCTAGGATGTTTTGAATAGTTATTCATATGTTCTGAAGTGATTATGTAACATGCTTATTTTGTACTTGCTTGTCATGATTAGCCATTGTAGTTCTAACTTAAGTGTCTTATTTCAATTGTGATGTTTAAGTTTTTCTTGATACACATGAGTGTAAAGAGTTGTTTGTGGATAATTAGGCTTTAAGTGTGGAGTTGTGATCGTAGGTGAGTTTGTATACTTATTTGCCTATTTTTACCTATATTTGAGCTTTATTTTTAGAATAATTAGTATGATTATGAGTATAAATGGTTAAGTTAGTGTAATCGTGTGTTAAACATCATGTTCATATGGTTTTAAGTGCATTTGAACCCAAACAACATTCAAAATGAGAGAATTTGGCTTAGATGAGATAACTGGTAAAACTACGCTTGTACTAGGCTTCAAGTGTACTTTTTATAAGTTTTATGTATTTTATGGACTAATTCTTGTGATAAGATCTTTCAGAGGGATATTTAGGGTGATTTTTAGGTCAAATAAGGTTGTACACCAGCTTCAAAGGTTAATGGAATAAGGAGAAAACTTGACAAATGCAATTAGTGAAGCTATGTCTAACTTGTGCTCGTTTGGTTTTTTATTGCAGAAAACGGATTTTGGTGATCTGAGGTTGATGGTTGGAGCTTATTTATCACTTAAATGTATATTTTTATGAGTTAAGATTATGTAAGAATCAATATAAAAAAGCTACTTGAAACAAGAGACCAAGAAAGCGAATGATGAGCTAACTAGTGAACGTTGAACGAAGTTGAACTATTTGTGGTGTAACCTCCACGACGTGCACTTAATTTTAATAAAATAGGTCAATGAAGTGACTTTCATGTTGGTCATTGTATTTTCTAAACAGAACACCTACGCCATGCACTCCCACTCCCCCAAATTAGCTTCACAACACATACCTAAGTTCGAACAAAAAAAAAAAAAAAGTCACTTCTGGTCCTACTTTGAGTGGGAAACAAGTTGGTAACTGTACATAAACCTTATAGGACTTTTGATTGGAAAAATTGAAGGCTATAAATACAAACATATACATGCTGAAAAAGGGTAAACGATTTTGAGGAAATCCATAATACAAATCCAAATAACATAATACAAAACTTTAAACACTTGAGAGGCGAACACATTCAAGGAGGACAGAACAAAGGTTCTTGTTTTGTTGTATTATTTCTTTTAGCATTACTTGATTATTATCATCTTATGATGCTTATGTAAACTATCATAATCTAAGAAACCCTTCTTCTAGGGTTTAAGACTACAAATATGAATGACTAGTTTTGTTTTTTGTCGGTTTATATATTCATCACGTCTTGTGCTTGTTATTGCACTCTTGTACTTTACTACTTTAATGATTAGATACCATTAAGGTAAATGTATAGTCCTAAAGAAAATTGACCATAGGAGTGGCGGGACGAAACAAAGAACATAGCTAGTGCAGATCCTATCTTTATTGATTAGAAGCTTATTGTAAAGGTTTGATTCCGGTTAGGATATAGATATACCTAGTTTTCGCACTTGGTTGTGAAACTGGAAGATAGATTAACACATTTGAATTAGAGGCTCACGTCCCTACTCAACGATGTAGTTGTGAGATTAATTTGGGTAGATGACTTAGAGGATGACATTCCCAAGTTATATAGTCAATCCCGGAGATCAGCAATCACAATAAACACTAACACCGACCAGAAATCATATCTAGACATGATTGTGTGTACGTCTTGACCCCAGAATCATTCTTGTTAGTATTTGCACCTCAAGTTAGTGCATTAGTTTAGTTTATAATTAGTTTTACTCGAAATTCAATTTAATTTTCTGGTATAGTTTAAGAACTAAAAGTTTCTTCTTATTTTAAATATAAAATCTTATTTTAGTGTTAATTATTAAAATCTCATATATGAGAAACTGATTTATATTTTAATTTTGTTGCCGTTTTTATACATTCTCTTCTTACTGTAATATTTTTATTAGTCTTTTTTCATTAATGAATAATTCAATAATATCATATGTTATACATTATTAATTTTGAATTAGTAAACTATAAATATATAAGTCGTTTGAGTGCTAATATTTTAGTGATTATTTTGTATATTATAGAGAATTAAATATTTCTTCTATTTTGTTTTCATATGGATTTTGAATTAAAATTTAATTATTGAAATTACACACATAAGACCTTTATTAAGATAACTTTGTTGTTTGTTCGAGCATATTAATTAGTTTAAACAACAATATAACTCTAAATCATTAGCAACAAGGATTTGTGATAGAGTGGTAAGTATTTTTTTATTCTTAACCAGAGATTGCGAGTTCAAGTCCTCTTGAGTACAGAGTCACCTTTGTTAGGAAGCGCGAATTCGTATTTAGTTGAGTTCCAATGTGGAAGCCGGACACCGGAACTAAATCATTAGGAGTATACTATTTTAATCTTTAAATCCCAAATAAAGACTTGAATACTTTTATCTTCAATTAATATTTGGTCATATTTATAGTATGACTTATTAGCATACTTTTAAAAATAATTCTTATGCTAGTATTTGATATTTATTTTGTTATTATATTATTTAATACGCCGTATTATTACTTTTTCATGCGTCTTTTTTTTGTACATGTCATTTGACTTAATATTCAAGACTCCTATTTTCCGTTTAATATTTTTATTTATAAAGTGACAATTGAAAATACAATAAATATTTTCGTATAAGTATTTTGAAAAGAAAAAAAAAATGAAAGTAAACCAAATATTACTCAAATTTATATTTTTTCATATTTTAAAAAATAATAAATTAATACTTTGAATTCCACTAAACTACACAATATAAATTGATTAAGATAATTTATTATTCAGTAATAATGTTCAAAGTGTTTGAGGTGGAAGCGGGTTGATGCTTCCATTTTCAAATGTTATAGGAGGGAGAATGTGATTTACATTTAATCTCAAATATTAGAATGGTTAAAATGGATTAATTATTTATGTTTTTATTTGGTTTATTTATTAATTAACAACAGCAAATTAAAGATATTAACTGTATGAGTTTGAGTTTGAAATTCTTTCACAATTTATTTAATTATTACTGTGTCTAAATTTATCACTAATATTAATTTAGTAGCTTTTAAGACATGTAAAATGTCTGAATCAAAGTCATTTAATTCCTATAAAAATATAATTCCTTAACTATATCGGTGCTGTTCAACATTATTATACTGCTTATTTGTTTTCTATTACCATGTTAACATTATTATACTATTAATATATATTTTTGTACTCTCTTTAGTGGCTTTAGTAGATATTGCTCGATTAGGGTCATGTCATCGGTCGAGAATGCGTTTGGGGTTGGGGTCAGGTGCGAGGTTGAGTTCGGGTGTGAGATCATGGATAGGGGTACGAGGGTTATGGAGCATCTAGATTGAGAGTAGGATCTTGGAACATAGTAACTTTACTAGAAAAGTCCATAGAATTAGTGAAGATTCATAGGAAGAGGAGAATTAATATAACTTGTGTCCAGGAGACTAGATGAGTAGGTATTAAGATGCGAGATGCTGATGAGTATAAGTTGTGGTACTCAGGAGACGTGAGGAATAAGAATAGGAATATGGTAGGAATTTTGGTAGACGAACAACTTAGGGAGCAAGTAGTAGATGTTAGGAGGGTCGACGATAGGATGATATTGATCATGTTGGTCATCGGAGGGTTTTTTTTTTTTTTGAATATTTTTAGTGCTTGCGCTCCGCAACCAGGCTTAGACGAGGAAGAAAAAAGGAGATTTTGGGAAGTTTTGGATAAGGTGGTGAGATGTGTGCCACACACCAAAAAGCTTTTCATAGAAGGGGATTTTAATAGGCATATTGGGTATTCTCCTAGGGGTTATGTTGATATGCATGGAGGCTTTGGTTTTGGGAAGAGGAACGAAGAAACGGTTTCTCTTTTGGATTTTGTTAGAGCCTTTGAATTGATGGTAGATAACTCGAGCTTCCCTAAGAAGGAGGATCACTTAGTTAACTTTCGTAGTTCGTTAGCCAAGACTCAAATAGACTTTTCCTTCTTAGTATGGGGGATAAAGTGTTTTTTAGAGATTGCAAGGTAATCTTGAGTGAGAATCTATTGACTGAACATAAGATTTTGATGATGGATCTGTAGATCAAGGAAGAGAGGAAACAGAGTCTTGTAGATGATCAACCTAGGATTAATAAGATAGCATGACTATGGATAATTCCCTGAAGATAGGGCAAAGTAGATGGGTATAAGGGATTAGGTAAGTAATGGAGATGTAGACAATATGTGAGATAATATTGACAATTACATTCAGGAAACATTTTAAAAGGTGTTGGTCTTCTCTAGAGGTCTCTTTGGAAGGCATTGAGGGGACTGGTGGTGGAATAGACAAGTTTAAAGAAAGGTAGCAGTAAAGAAGAAGGCTTACGTAAAGTTGGTAGAGAGTACAACCGAGGAGGGAAAATAGACAAAGGGGGAGGAGTATAAGATGGAGAGGAAGGAGGCAAAATTAGTGGTTACGGAGGTTAAAATGGAAGCATTTGAAATATATACGTAAAATTAGAATTTAGGGTAAGGATAAAAAGTCGTACGGGCTTGTCAGGGAAAGGGCACAAAAAGCTTATGACCTTGACTAAGTAAAGTGCATCAAGGATGAGGAAGGCAGAGTATTGATGAATAGTGAATTGTATCAACAGTGAGGAAGGAATAGTATTGGTGAATGAGGGTCTCATAAAGAGGAGATGTCAGTCTTACTTTCATAAACTCTTGAATGAAGCAGAGGAAGAAGGCTTGGTGCTAGAAGACTTGGAGACCTTTGAGAGATGTTGTGATTATGTATATTGTACACGTAAAAATGTTATGGAGGTTAGGAGTGCTATCTATAGGATATATATAGGTAGATAAATTAGGCTAGATGAGATTTCGGTGGATTTTGAAAAAGCTCCAGCAGGTAGGTATAGAGTAGTTTGCCAAGTTTTTAATGCATTTTTTTAGGACAGGGAAGATGCCTGAAACTTAGAGATGGAGTACACTAATTCTATTGTACAAGAAGAAGGGTAACATTCAGAACTACAATAACTATAAGAGTATCAAGTTTTTAATTTACATGATGAAGGTTTGGAAAGGGTGGTGGAGTTGAGGTTGAGGAAAACCATTTATATTTCTGAGAATCAGTTTGAATTCATGCCAAGGTGCTTGACTACTGAAGATATTCAACTTGTGAGGATACTAGTGGAGCAATATAATTAAAGAAAACAAAGACTTATATATGATATTCATATATCCCAGGAAGGCTTATGACAAAGTTCCTAAGGAGGTTCTTTAGAGGATATTGGAGTCTAGAGCCATTCCTATGGCATACACTAGGGAGATTTAGTACATGTACAAAGGATCCAAGGCCCATGTAAGAAATCTAGGAGGAGACTTAGAGCACTTTTCCATGTTGATGGGGTTGCATGAGGGATCGACCCTTAGTCTATTTTTATTTGTCGTAGTGATAGATAGTTTCACACGGGGTATTCAAAATAAAGTTCCATGGTGTATGTTATTTTTGTATAACATAGTTTTAATTGATGAGACCTAAGGAGGAGTTAATGCTAAGTTGGAGGTTTGGAGACAAACCCTTGAGCCAAAAGGGCTTAGGTTGATCAGGACCAAGACGAAATATTTTGAGTGCAATTTAAGCGAAGTAGTGCATGAGGATGATGTGTTAGTGAAGATTAATACCCCGACCATCCTAAAGAGAGATAGTTTCAAGTATCTTGAATCTATAATCCAAGGAAATAGAGAGATTGATGAGATGTCACCCATTGTATAGGTATGGCATGGATGAAATGGAGAATTTTTTAATGTCTTTTCTGATAGAAAGCTACCTCTTACAATTATAAGCAAGTTTTACAGAGTTACGGTTATATGTGGTATGTTGTATAGGGTAGAGTATTGGTCTGTAAGGAACTTTCATATCCAAAAGCTAAAAGTGGAAGAAATGATGATGTTGTGATGGATACATGAGTTGACTAAGAGGAATAGGATTAGGAAAGAAGATATTAGAGACAAGACGGGAGTGATTTTATGGGACGACAAGATGTAGGAAGCGGAGTTGAGATGGTTTAGGCATGTAGTTAGGAGGGCTTCGGATGCACCAATGGGGATCTGTGGGAGGTTGGCTTTGGATGTATTCAGGTGAGGTAGAGGTAGACCAAAGAAATATTTGAGAGAGATTATTAGGCAAAATATGTAGAAGCTATATCTTAACAAGGACATAGCCCTAGATAGAAAAGTGTAAAGGATGTAGATCAGGACAAAAGGTTAGTAGGTTGGAGTTTGTTCATGTTAATAGGTAGGTTTGCTTTATTTATGTGTCTTCTATGTTTTAGGTGGACCAAATTTAGTATTATATGGTCGTAGTCATGCTTTTTTATTATGTGTTGTTTACTTAATGTTCAGTATTCTTTTATTTTGTCCTTTTATATACTATTTTTGCCTATAGTCGAGGGTTAATCAGCAACAACCTCTCTACCTCACCCTGAGATAGTGGTATGGACTTCGTACACACTACACTTTCCAAACCCCATTTTTTTAGAATATACTGGGTTTGTTGTTGTTGTTTTCAGGTGGATTAATATCATTATCCAGTACTTTTCCATATAACTTAATTTTCTTACTCTTGAACTTTTAATTTTTAATTTTATTATTATTCTTTTGTTCACTATTATTAAGTTGTCCAAATTAATTAATACAGTTAAAAATAAAAATTCATCCGAATGTTTTATAGCCACCATGGACCCTTATTTTTTTTATTTAAAATATTTTATAAATTAGAGAACACAAATGAAGATAATGGTTCACTTTCATAAAAATAAATACATATTTTTGGCTATAATTATAGGCATCACCAACTTTTCTTTCTGCTTTCCTCTCTAAGTACATATCCTTGGTAAAGAAAAAGAAAAGAAAATCAACAATAAAATTTTCAGCAACATCGACAATAGAATTTTAACCATACCTCCCTACACGGCTGTCACGATCCAAAATTCCAAGTTTTGGTGAAATCTATCTCAACCCACTTAGATAGGAAAGCCTACTCAATCGTATAAGGGTAAATGCAAAAGATAATGAATCAGCTATAAGAAAAGAAGTTATAATTTTAAAATCCTACTACAAACCACCTAGAAATCGGTGTCACTATGTACAAGTCTCTATAGATAAGTAATATAAAGACAAAATAAATACACCAGTCTGAAATATCTAGAATCCTCAAATAGGATCTAAGACAAAATATAAAGAGTTCGGACAACTGCTGATTGATAAACAACTACCTCAACTCTCAAATCCTCGAGCCTCAGACCTAATTTGGAAGGAGATGACCAAGTTGCGCCTGACTCTGCACCTACGCAAGTGTAGAAAGCAAGGTAATGAGTACCAAATAAATAACAGGTACCCAACAAGTATCTCTGAGGTGACACAAAAACAAAGTTGTGACGGGTCACCAACTACCCCAATCATACCAACCATAATTCTTCGGGCACTAATCCACTAATCAAAATATAACCAACAGTTTATAACAAAAAATGATATATACAGATTGTAGGGGCGATAACAGTATTTAGCACCTCAATAGAAACTAAATAGTAAGTCAGGAAACTAAAGTGATCAACCATAACCAAGACCATCTCCAAAATATGAGAGTATCACCAAGGCATCATGACCAAATCAAATAATGTGTCAACATCCAAGTGAAACCAAATCCAATTCATATAAGATGTAACACTTCATCCTTAGCCCATTTGGACATGGGCCTTCCTCCCCGAGTCCATTTCACAACTCATATGATGAATCGCACTCATAGTGATATAGCCTTATAACAGTGTTTGTAGAACCTGGGTTAGCTCCCAACTCATAAGTTCGGCTATTGTGGGAAGGTTACATAAAATGCAACCAAGAAATAGACTCGTGAGATAAATACTAATAAGAATAGACAAAGGTAATTAAAGGCATATGTCACTTAAGTCTAACACTGCAATGACCCTTCAGGTCATTTATGATAAATACGCAGTGTCTTGCATCCTAGGGCATTTCAGTAGTTGCCCCAAGTCATTTATGACTTGCTGGGACCGATAGTTCGGATCCCTGGCAACTCGGTCGAGAA
>JBDJHY010875817.1:3979-14931 GCA_039654485.1 Withania somnifera
TTGAGAAGTGCAACAAAGTGCATAAGGATGTAATGTAAAGGGGTATTGAAAAGTAAATTGTGAATGTACACACCCTCCTTGGTACAAAGACTCTATGAAGAGTGAACCCACGGAAGCTTCCCTATGTACTTACCCCTCTTACTCCAGTATACCCCTCTCTTGGGCTACAACTCTTACCTAGTAGGAATATCTTAGGCATAACCACCCGTGGTCAGAGGGTTCATAGAGGGATATAATCCCACGTACAAAGTATTCATAAAAAGAAAGCTAGTTCCATAATAGTTAGGGCAGAAATGCCAAAACTTGGGCTCGATCCATATATCATATCCCAACGGAAAGCTAAATCAAATTCTCTATAAAAACCTTATTGTTCCAAAGTAGGCAATATCTAGAATCACTGTGATATTTAGAAAATAGCCTCAAATGGTGTTATAAAATAGTTCCATATTGTTCATGAGAACAATCGTAGAAAGTATAAATATTTAGGAAATACGTTTACAATTATTACTCTATGAAAATCAAGTGACTGTTTAAAATGTTTAATGCATGCTCACTATACAGAACCAATCAGTAGGATAAATTGGTGTAAGGAAACTAACTGGAATCCATAAGATTGATACCAAGCCCTAGTCAAAATTTAAATCCTCTCGTAGCCCAACTATGGTCCTGAGCCATGAGTAATCGCACAAAAGATGCCACAACAGACCAGAGAGCGCCAATTAAGGGCTTAGTAACCACCCATATAGGGGAAAATATGGAGCTATAACAGCTCAGTCTAGTACAACTCACTCCGAAGATTACACCCATCTATTGTACAATATCATCACACAGGACTAACTGCTAACAATTCAATAAAGTTGTATCCATCTAGGCACAATATCATCACGTATGTATGCTAACTACTCCAGTAAGCAATAGACAAATTACCACACACATTCTAATTATAAGCAACAACTTAGGCAGAACACAGAATAATTAGCCTACCTAGATTGGCTTTAAAGACACCAGCATACATCAGGGGATAGTGACTAAGCTCTAACCACTAATATAATTGTCTCCCCAACCTAACTACATTCTAGTATTAGAATATAAAAAATATGTACCAAAGGTTATGCTCCTCTCCGAATAATACTATGTTCCAGATTTGACGTCAAATACACTGGTAGGGCGTTATAGAGCCAAGGTAAGTAACTAACCTATAAACCAACTAAGTAGGTCATAGGCCGTACGAATAAACAAAATAGGGATCTAATTAGTAATCCTAGCCTTGAACTAGCCCTTTACCATACATAGAGTATTTTATTACCCGTACTGAATAAAGTAGACTGTAGCCTACCTAATGCCAGCAAAAACCTCAAAATTTGCTCTCAAAAAAGAGAGGAATCAACAAATGAGCTTGGTGTTTCACGAGTCTGTAAAATATGCAATCCATGAGTCAAGAGCACTAACACAAGACCCAATTGCTATTTAATAGTGGGGTAGAAATATGGGATAACAATAGGTCTGTAAACCGTAATAGCTCGAAAAGATAATATATTTATACTAACACATATAACACAACTTATACATCGTATGGTACAAAATACGGCTCAAACTAACGGTAATAAATAAAGAAATAAGTACAACAAGTTTATATATTATAGAAAACCTTACAATGAAAGAGAAACTAAAAAGTAACCGAGTAAAAATGATCATAGAGCCACTACAATGTGTTACAGGCTGATTTATTGGACAATGCGCCTTTTTCTGACAGCTTTTTTGAAAAAAAAATATACAAGCACAAGAAATTGAAATGGAGCTTGATTTAATAAATCAATATATGCAATCATTATGTAAAAAATATCTAGACTCTACAGAATCGACAAAAAGGTAATTCGGGGTCTTATTAGCTGAGTAAGGCTAGAAGAAGCTATAATTTTAAAGGAATTAAGCTATAAAACTTACAGGGAAAAAACCTACCGATTCAAGAATGTCACAAATAAGTTGGGAGATTTACAAGAACTCTCTAGACACATGAAATCACAAAAATCATGGAACAACCTCTAGGGACATTACAATATCCACAACTAAGGAAACTTTCATTTGTAAAAGTTATGAAAAAGGAGTACCCGAAATGATTATTTCAACCTCGAAATGGCCTAGTAGACTGGACAACGTGTCTAATGAATGCTCACAACAAAATTATCTCTGGCCTTGAGTTGTCTACATCCTTTATGAATAATTTAGGTTTCTTGACACAAACTAACTAGTTTTCCATCAAGTGGTCTCATAATAAAATATACGGGAAGCATTTTATGTATAGAAACAAGGCACAGAGATGTAGATAAAATAGGGTGAATCGATACTGTTTAGAGGTAGGGCTAATCTGTAGGCTATCTTGCTAATATTCTCTATTTATCCCATATAGCTCTCAACGAATCAGCAAATAGCAAGTCCCAAGTACAAAACTAAAAACACAAAGTATATAATCTATGTAACTCCTCTGCCTACTCTGCGCTGTCCTAACTCTAACTAAAATAGGTTTGAATCTCCTTGTAGACTCTTAAATCAAATCAAACGTATGAGATGAATCTCATTACTATTATACCCACCAATCGGTGATCTACAATATCTACCATACAAAGACTCGAATGGTACCGCCTAGATATTGGGATGATAATTGTTATTATAGAATCACTCTACTAGAGGAAAATGTTTATCTCAACTACCACAAAACTCAAAATACATGACTGAAACATATCATAGAGTACTTCGATGATTTGCTCAGACTGCCCATCTTTCTGTGGGTGAAAATTCATTCTCAGAGAAAACTCTATACCCATTTTAATATTTCACAGTCCTTGAGAACTGTGAATTAAAGTACAAACATCTGTCTAATATGATAAAAGATGGTACCCTACCCAGAAGAACAATCTCAATAACATGTAAGACAATATGTCTTTCAGCACCCCCAAGAAGATAAAGTCAGTAAAAATTGAGCAGATGTTTCCAATATATCCACGATGGCCGATATAAAATTACAGCCCCTAGAGTACGAGGGAGTCCAGAAGCAAATTAAATGATAATTCACTCCCACTTACACTCAAGAGTAGGGATTTGCTGCAACACACCACTTGGACCGCATTCTCGAGCTTCACTTGAAGGCAATTCAAGCATCAAGAAACTAACACTAAATAGGACTATTTGAATACTAGAGTATCAACTATCACCATAAGAAGCTTTATTAATGCCCAATGTCAACCTACAACATGATACAACTAATCCGCTCGGGTTTCATTTTAGTTTGTGGGTGTAAATTTAGTATGATACTTTCCTCACCAAATCAAGAATTAAATTTGGTAACTTTGTATGAAATAATACAAAATAGGACCGCACAAAAGAAATATACCATTAAAACATAAGGATAAAAAAACCCTCTACACATATTCTCTATACCTATCGGTATAGATTATCTTGTACAATAGGTCGTGTGAAGAATGGTCTGAATCAAATCATAAATTCTGGAACTGCAAGGACCAATGCCTATCTATAACATACCACTAGAAGCTAACTAAACTCTGCAGGAGATATCCCAACATTACGATATCCTCGGGTATAATAGACTAACAACATCAGGAAAAAGGCAACCAATACCAATAGGATAACTATCAACATAAGGTACAATAAAAGGCATTTGAACTTTCTTTAAAATAAACCCTACTCTAGTCATGCAACTAAAACCAAAGTGATTATCTTGACCTCAATCATTAACATCAATCCACTAACAAGAAATCAACCCGAAAAGTCATCCAAAACATAAGTAACTAATCATCCTAAGGAACTCAATCATTCTACTCAAATAATCAATAATAACCTTAGGTCATGACTATAAACTCAGTCATTTTTGTCTCATATTAAAATTGTGTAACAGGACAAGCCGTTGCTCTATCAAGAAGACAAATACAAAAAAATAGTGATTATCTCAAACTGGAAATAGGAATGGACTCTAACTACTCGTAACCTTTTAAAGTTTAGCGCCCTCAACTCAAAAGATGAAATCCCTTTGACTTTCATAAAAATAACACAACCACAAAATTGGATCACAACCCGAAATAAACCAATCATTAGTCCAAATACAGAAAACTACAGAAGAACGAACTAGTACCCACTCACGAGGGATCAAACCTACACGGTCACATCAATTGACTAAGAGTGGAAATAAATCACATAATTGGGCATACGAAGTCCTCTGGGATACTATAATCCCAATCCACCACTATAGGAGGACTATCAGTAACAAGAAAAGTTACATGTCTATGGGTACAAAGACTAACCTTAAGAAAACAAGACTGAGGGAACCCAAAAGAAAATAGACAACACCATTTAAAGTTGACATATACAAATGATAAAGATAATGCTCCGGAAATAAATCTAGAACCAAAGAAAACAAATAGAAAGAGTGAGTCATTTAATCATAGAAATGAATAACTTCTGGTTGGGAAAGATCACCATAGGATAACAGGGCATTTGGCCGCACGAATGAAGAAACCACGAATTTGCAATGCTAATTACCACCCTTGAGGACTAAATTATTGACCTAAATGTAAGATAGATCCCAATTGGGAAGGGACTACAAACACCTATCAACCTGCCAAGATACAAAAGTCACAGCTAAAGTATAATCACAATATAATAATTTGGTATCTAGGGAAAATAGGGTAACCTACCCATGCCCGAGAAAATCACTAAGGCCACCTATCAACATATGGCCCAACTTTACTATCTCACAAGATATATATGCTAAACTAGCCAAATAACTCAAATCCCCTACTAGGATCTACCAAAAAAGATTCAATCATTGTACGTTGTAGAAAAACAGACCCTACGAATAATATCCACCACTCAGGGTAGGACAAAATAAGGGTGGAAAAATCTCACATGGTTATCGTAAGACACGCCAAACAAATAAACTTATCCCTTGAATCACACGACCACAACATCACAAGGACTCACCACCTCCCTCAGCTAAAAGACAAGACTTATCTCGCCAATGGGAATCACAACCTAAGTTCCACTGAAGAACTACATAAAAGAGGGCCACAACATCAAAGGGATAATAGAAAAGGCTAAAACAAGATTATGATACAACATCAACAAGGGTAAGGTAACTCAAGATAGCATAACTAAATAAAGAAAGAAATAAGTCAAAGCCACACTCAAGTCAACATAATCCAACTAGGATGGGAATACAATAAATTTATTTCTTATATAGGGCTCGAAGGTAGCCTACCTAAAACACCCTGCCTAAGGCCACAAACTGAAAGAGGGAGAACCACTAGAAGCATCTAGTGACAATCCTAACTAAGGCTTCCACAAATGGAGAACTTACTGGCCCATAAACAAGCCTTCTATAAGCATATCAAGAACTACAAATACCACTATATGCTCTAACCAACTACTTAGGTGAGGCTGAAATCGCTGTCGATTGTATAGAAAGGCACTATAGGAATTCTCTAGTCTAATGGAATAAAATGTTGTAGTCATAAATACCATAGTCCATGCCTCGATCAGAGCTGCTAATTGAGCCTCCTTGTGCACCACGAATCTACAAACCTAAAGATGTGCCTTGAAGGGCAGACTTCTTTAAGTACCAAGGCCTCTATCGACTGACTGAGAAAATATCTAAAAAGACTGACTAGACTGACCCAACAGTATTTCATGCTTCCGCTGAAATACCTATCTATCATACCATTCACATACAAGTAAGGTACTATTGGAATCATTTTGAGAACTCAGAGTAATAGGATGGACCACGACTCTTGCTACTCTGCCTAGGCTGCTATGACAAAAGAACCCCGGGAAGGGGTAATCTATGGCCTCATCTTCGAACCCTGCACATATAAAAAAACTCCTAGGGTGTTCAATCCTCAGAACCAGAGATAGATCACAACTAGCCCTCGTCGTCTGATAGACTTTATTACAACCAGCCTCACAGGTCTAAAATCAAGCCTCTTCAAGGGCCAAAATATTTTCAAAGATCTATCAAAGGTTATATATTGTTGTCACAAACTTCTTTGTATCATACGGGTAATGAAACTAATTATATGCAGAAACCCCACATCTTTCCATATATCGTAGCATGCAGTGTACGGATATGTGTTGTCATCCTATCAAATACTGTTGCATAGTCCTAAAAAGTCAAAAACCCTGATAGGACCAATAACTCATTCTCAACCAATACTCCTCTCATGAAACCTAATGGTACTCTTGAACTAATTCTAGTGTTCTCTGGATCTGGCATAACAGTAACCTCCACTAATATCTAGGTTACTCCCAAACCCTGTGTCTACTGATGTAGTCTTCTGGCAGTCGCATCCGTTTCTGAAACTTTGGGAATGCACGCGAGAATCTCATTAGTGCCAAACGAGGGCTTTTTCCTAGTCACATAGAAATTGTAGAGCTAAATAAAATTATAGGAAATCCAAGGACCATATAACTTACGTAGGGAGTCGAGAACTGAGCTTCATTCCCTAAGATTTCCCCATAGCTTGCTAAGGATAGGACATGGACATCTACGTACAAATCTGGGGGATTCTAAAATTAGTTGAACCTATAGCCAGAGACACCAATGAACCTAATGATCTGATACCACTATTCCATGACCAGAAAATCAAGTTGTAATGACGTCTATTATTTTCTTCGAAGCACACACGCAGGTGTACATGGTCTCACAGGTAATATAGTGGCTCTTTTAAGCCGGATATCGAACCCTTATGGAATTGGTATTTTTAATTCGTTTTGTAAATGACTCTTATATGAAATTCAATATTTATGCAAGTGTACATCACAATAGCAGAATTTGGATTTTTTATTATTCTATCTTTAACTATGGAAAATTAAATGAGACTTGGGAAAAAATAACAAGTGTTGTCGATATAAACAAACATTCCAGGGTTATGGCATTACACACCTTAATATATGATCCTAATATTCCATAAACATTATTATTTCTATAATTGTTGATTCCGGGGTTGAAGTTATGTATTAGAGATTTATTGTCCTCTAATCATTATGATATAATTTCGATAACTATGTGGATTGACTTGTGTTTTGATGAATTAATACAATTCATTATAGATATCTTCCCTATTTAATCAAGTGAGTCAACTAATAACAAGATCTTGTCCTAAATAAGAATCATGTTAATTATTCAAATTTTAGATTTGGAAAACATAATTTCATTCCTTAAACTCCTGTTCAACTCGTCAGATTCCAGAATTAATGCATTTTCAGTGCAATAGATTTATTGTAATAGTGGCCAATCAATTAAAAATTATTAGTACTGATGTGTAAGAACAATTAATTAGTAGAAACAATCAATAGTTTAATCAAGTTAATATCATACATCATGTGCTAGCCATAACCCTAGAACAAGGGTTTTTAGCTAGAATAGTAATACTCAATTCACAGAATAACATATTTAAAATGAAAGTACAAGAATTGAGCGATAGAAGTAACCCTATGTTGTTTGAATATCTTTTTCACTTGTTGTTTTCTTTCCCAATTGTTGCAACACTCTAAAAAATGTCTCCTTAATGATTATATAGATGCCTAAGAAAAAGAAAATTTTCCCCAACATAATCTGCAAGTTGCAAACAGTTCTATCCAAGTTAAACATGGATCACGACGTGATCCCAATTGTGATGGGATACGAATCACATCATGATCCCTATCATGATAGGGCAAAAGATTTAGCAATTCCTGCCTTATTATTACAGCTTTCACTTCTACTTGATTTACATTCCTTAAGGCTCTAAATATACTTAAAATAGGCTAATCATATGGGTTAGTAATGCTATAACATATTTGATAATAAGATACTCTAAAAGAACATAATTATTAGCTAAACCAAGTTAAAACATGGGACTTTAATGGAGTTAAGGAATATAAATATGCCTAAGATCACCAACCCACACTGACTTTTATTCGTCCTTGAACAATCACTTACAAAATACAAAACCAACCTAAAACTCAATGATCAAATTCACATGATACATCGATTACTTTTTAACAATTTAATTGGAATCTTAAACACTTCAAACATCAACCAAGACATCAATGAAATAGATCCATAGGCACAGAACACACACTACTAAATTACTCACCAAAATTAGGATTTTTTCTAAGTGCCTTTTCTTGGTGTAAGCATTCTATCCAAGAGGGTCTCGTTACCATATTATGCTCATTGGTATGTTTTTTCTCTTGTTTCCTTTATTACTATTTACAACTCTAATCAGAACTTTTGTACCAGTGCTAAAGAAAGTAGGGTACAAAAAAAAGGATTCAATAAATAGGATTGAGGAAAAATTATAGTTAATATGAATAGGGTAAAAGGGATGACTCATGATATTATGTCTGAATAGTTTAACATTTTATGAAACATATCAACAAGGGCCTCAATACTTTTTTAGTCAAAGCAATACTTTTTATTTCACTTCAATAACATGTAGGGAAATTTCTAGACTAAGATGGAACACGTGGAAGAGGCAAGAATCTCGGTTCACTTGCCACAATGGTTCGACTAGTATTACACACAAATTGAGTTCCGCTTATGCACAAATTGAACGGTATTTCAGTATTAAGCCACAGTTCTATTAGTGTTAAGTGTTATATCATGTGTATATCTCTCCCTATAACCTTCTCATTCAGCTCAGTTGTAGTTCAAAGCTATTTGTTCTTCAAAAGTTAGAGACACAACCTAGTGTACTTACATCATTGCAAGGTTCCACCTATTTTATTCCTACCTATGACTGATTTCCCTTAAAATGGTCTTCATCCATCCATCCTCGCAAAAATTCCTTTATTCTACAGCAAAAAAGAAAATAAAAAGAAAATAAAAATAACACAAATAACTACTCTACTCCGAATCAAGGGGACTATCCTTAGAAAAGAGCGGGTAAGAGAAATTAAGGAACCCCCCTAAAAAATAATAAAATTAAAATAAAATGAAAAATTGAAGTACAAAAATTAAAATACATAAATTAAATAAAATTACATAACCAGAAAAAATAATAACTACAACATACAAAAACCTGAAATTAACAAACCAACCAATATTAATGTTCATGCATGTCATTTGTGCATAAACAAGGAATAATGTGCTTTTGATAATAGTGATGTAATAATTAATAGGTATAAGGCAATGGTTTACAATCAATAAACTACCCTTAATAAGCCCAATTAAAAAAAGGCATAGCCGCTGCTCGTCAAGATGGATCACATTAGTGATCACTTTTTCTGCAATTTATTCTTCACTTCTTGACTTGCCTTTTCTTTGCTAGTTTTCTTCAATATTTTCATAATATCCTAAAAAAATATGCTAATCACATTGATTAGAGGTATTTCCACATATTCACTATAAAAACATCACATACTATACAATTATTCTCGAAACAAAGTTAATTACTACGAGTTAAATGGCTTTCTGACAGGTAAGACTGCCTATGATCACTAACATTGTTTTGCAGGGGTGGCACCACCATAGAGGAACCCTACCCAGAAAAATCAAGCTAATAGAGGAAAGTTAAAAGCATTTGAGGATAAACCTAAAGGAGGTAATGTGGTCTGGTTTGAGGGAAAGGGAAAGGAAAAGATATACACTGTGGACTTGATAGGGAATTTAATGAGGAGAGATGGTTTGACTTGGTAGGGGTGAAAGGGATATTCCTAGAGATTGAATACATACTTAGGGATAGGAAATAGGAAGTATCTTGAAGCTCAATCCAAAGACATACCTGAACTGGTCTGGGAATTCTATGTTGCCTAAACAGCGCAATGCATTGAAAAGAAGATACCTAAACATGATCTTTAGTTGAGTGTGCTAATCTGAGGGGTAAAAGTGGATTGTTCCCCTAAGGCAATTAGCATGATCTTATTTTGAAAGGACATACCCAGGGACGACACTTATAGGGACAACATGGCTACGAAAAAGTTGTAATATTCATGGGTTGGTAGTAACATTGCAAAAGATGAACCGATGTGGGCTACTTCCAAGGGATAGATGTAAAAAGGCGACTTAAAATCAAAGGCCAATAATTTGCTCAGCCCTATGTGTACGCAGTTAAGGAAGGCCACCAATAACAACAAGCTATCAATTCAATAATGCATCTACATAGCCGTAATCATGACTAGCGTACCGATAAATATATGAGAGATTATAGAAACTGAGATAAGAATACAGGCATGACAAAATTATAGGCTATACTCCTTCCCCGTGTTGATATCTATGATGTGTCATGAATCTTTGGTACTCCTTATAAAAGGGCTTTATCGGATCTATATTTTAGACTCAAGGATCAATGAAGAAGCCAGCCATGTGAAGAAATCCCAATTTCAAAGAAAGGCAGAGTGAGTGAGAATGACTCTTCCATTCCCGATGAGAATAATGAAAATGTATCCATTACTTACACCCTAAGCTTGGATGATCACAATACAGGTGAAAGCCACCCAAAAAGACATCAAGCTGCCACTGTAGCTAATCCACCCCCCTTTGGCACTGAACCACAACCTCTGCCTAACATGCCACATAAGCAACCAATTTAACCAAGGGGGAGTGTTAGTGGCCCCAAACATGTACAGTAGGCCTAATTGATGGAAAAACTCCATGAAATCATCCAAAAGGTGATGGAAAAGGTAGTGAGACACTAGAGAAACCAAGTTTCTAAGTTATGTAAAAGGGTGATGGCATTGGAGAGTTAAGTAGCAGGGCTAAAGGAAGATGTCCAAACTGTAAAAAAGAATAAGGATTTTAATTTTACTTTTGATCTTGATAATTTGATGGCTAAAACACGTGCAGGCACTAAGGTAATTCAAGCTAGGGAAGATTTTGAAGAGGACACGTAGGAGCCCACAGACAATGATGCCTTGAAAGAGGTACAACAGGTTGAAATTGACCAATAACGCTCGTTTGTATA
>JBDJHY010875927.1:0-14930 GCA_039654485.1 Withania somnifera
TATTAAATTTAAACTGCATAAATATATATTTGTATTAATTAAACGCGTTAACTTAGTTTTTTTAAAACGGAATCACTGTTCATAACGGGATGAACCGGACACTATCCACATGGGTTGGTCAGTCCGGATTAAGTGTTTTGAACCGATTTAGATCGAATTTTGAACCGGCCCAAAATAGGCCAGCCCAAATCAGACCCAAAACAGGCCCAACTCTCCTTTGTCTGAACTATACAGGACCGCCTCGGCTGCCAGGTATAGTGACAAATGATAATTAATATTTGGCAACTTAAAAAAAAAAAAGGATCGAAGTCAATGACCTGAGGAAACTACTCATTGGTCAACAATTATGAGGAAATTGCTCCATTTTTCACTTGCATTTTTTTCTACTTTCATATCTATAGCTAAAGATTCAATTGGTGACAACTGGATTAGTCGAGACAACTATTACAACGGAAGAAATAAATCGTGAAAGGGTATAACTATCCCATCAAAAGATTTGAACTACTTGAGAAAACACACAATGACAACTACTTCTTAGGGCTGTTAATCGGTCCGGGTTAGCCGGTTGACAAGCCCAAGTAACTCTAGATCAGCCTGGTCCGATACAGTGGTCGGGTTATCTGGTTTGATTTGGGTTGGGTTGAGTTATTTGGATCGGTCCGAATTTTAAAAAAATAAATTTTGGTTTTTCGAAATATATATATATATATGTATATATATATATATATATATATATATGTAGTATTATTAATGTGTCTAATATATCTTTAATGTATAATATACTTTGTGTATGTCGTTCGTATATAGTATATATTGTTAATATGTCTAATACATCTTTAATATATAGTATATATATGTAGCATAATGTTAATATGTCTAATATCTTTATTATATAGTATATTTTGTGTATCTCGTTCGTATATAGTATACATCGTTAGTATATATTGTAATAGATCTAATATATAGTATATATATGTAGTATATTGTTAATATGTCTAATATATCTTTAATATATTGTATATATATGTAGTATATTGTTAATATGTCTAAAATATCTTTATTATTTTGTATATACATGTAGTCTAAATATGTCTAATATATCTTTAATATATAGTATATTTTGTGTATATCATTCGTAGAAAGTATACATCGTCATTATATATTGTTAATATGTCCAATATATCCTTAATGTATATGTATGTAGTATGTTAATATGTCTAATATATCTTCAATATATAGTGTTTATATATGTAGTATATTTTTAACGTGTCTAATGTATCTTTAATATATAATATATTTTGTGTATGTCGTTCGTATATAGTATATATTGTTAATATGTCTAATATAACTTTAATATATAGTATATCTTGTGTATATCGTTCGTTTATAGTATATATCGTTAGTATATGTTGTTAATATGTCTAATATATCTATAAATATATAGTATATATATGTAATATATTGTTAATATGTCTAATATATCTTTAATATATAGTATATATTGGGTATATTTTCTCTGTATAGACGATCATATATACCGTTAGTATGTATTGTTACTCATTAGTATGTATCTTTGATATGTTTAATATATCTTTAATATATAGTATAATATATATATATATATATAGTACATACCTCTTGTATATTTCAAATATATTGTTAATAACTTAGTATATTTAGTATATATCATTACTCGTTAGTATGTATTTTTAATATATATATAAATGTTATATATAACTCTTGTATATTCGTACTAATTTTAAATTTAAACTATATAAATATATATATTTGTATTAGTTAAACGTATTTTTTTTAAAAAAGTAAACATTGTTCATAACGGGTCGATCCAACACTGTTCTAATGGATCGGGCCGGTCTAGATCAAGCATTTTGGATCGGTCGAAACTGACCCATTTGAAATCGGCCTGGAACAGGGAACTTGGACCGAACTGGAATTCGGTCGGGATGGACACTGAATGGTCCGAATTGGACCAGCCCGGACCAACTGCCTGGCTTGTTCGTTATTATGTCTCAACAGTAATCTCATGTGTAAAACTTGATTTTTTTCTATGGATCAAACACGTTAAGTTTTTTTTTTTATTTTAGGATATTTAAGAGATTTGAACATAAGATTTTTGCATGCTCTAGTAAATGTGTTGAGTGGCGAAGTTAAGATTTTATATTGGAGCTTTGAAAATAAAAAAGTAACATATGAAGTCAAGGAAATTAAACATCTATTATATACATATATGCATAAAAAATAATTCTAACTTTATATATATATATATACATCAGTCTAAATAGTTTAAGTTTTTTTTAAAAAAAAATTAATTAATTGATCACATTTTATTTATGAAATAGGATCACTAGTTCTGCCATGAATGTGCAACTGTCTCATTAATTATAAATTAAGATTATATGCGGAGAGATTATGTATGTAACTTATATATGTAACCGGACTCTAAGTAACATTTATTAGGTGACAACTGACAAATAATCGACTACCTATTATCATTCAAGAAAAAAAGTTTATGTCCCTAAAAAGTGTATCAAATATTTACAAATACATTAGTAACTCGATGAAAAAAATATTGTTTACAATTCTTTTTCTATAATATGTCTTAATTATATTTAACACATTGTATTTAGCTATCCAGCGAAACCAACAACAAACAACACCATCGTACCTATATTTTCCGGCAGAAACCCATTGACCCAACCTTGTTCACCGCCACCAAAGCACTAAACCCCCACCGGAAAATCCTTTTCCGGTAAACAAACTCACTGCCACAGCTTTACCACAATTAAAACCTCACATTTTTTGGGGACGCATAGCACACTCGAACGGCAGCGGGAGACCGACGACTGCACTAAAGCTTTTTCGGCGGCTACTGCTTCTTCAGTCTAAGCCACCTACGACATCGGTGAACTACCATTTTCTTCGGTGTTCTTCTCTGGCGAACACAACACATATTTTTCGGCCAAATCTATATTTCCCCGCGAACACAGATCTAGATTTTTTCTTTTTCGTTCTATCTCTTTTAGTATTTTCAGGTACACATAGACTGACTCCTCTGGCTGCAACAAGATTCCAGCAATCAATTTCGGCATTAAATTGCTGGAGGATGAACAAGAAACTCAGCGTGAAACAGACTCTTAGACAAGTCTATAGTGATCTCTAACCTTGAATTTTTATTTGTTTTCTTAATATATTTTTTTCTTTGTTTGATATTAGTAGAGTTATATCTTACAATTCACCTTATTTTTAATTCATGTTCTTCCTATTTAGTTCTTCATTTAACCTTGGTTTATTTAGTTCTTATTTTATCTATTTAGTTCTTTGATCCGTGTTTTCCTATTTAGTTCTTGATTTAACCTCGGTTTATCTAGTTCTTATTCTATCTATTTAGGTTTTGTGCTGCATCTTTAGTTCTTGTATTCTTTATGTATTTAGTAAGTCTTTATTAAGCTTGGCTATTGCTACAGTGTATAGTTCAGATTATTCATTGTCTTCCTGGTTGACAGTCAGATTTTACTATTTATTGTCTTCTGTCTCTAGTTCAAATCTGATCTTTATTTACTAGTTTTTGTTAAGTCCGGCCCTCTATTTGCTATTTTTATGTGTGTTTCTTTCTTGAAATTTGTAGTTCTTGAGCTTCTTTTTTCTTTAGTAGCTTTGGTTGATAATGATAGCATAAGATCATGTCTTCGGTCGGATGGGGTTGTAGGATTGAGGTCGAAAGTAACATCGGGTTGGGGGTGAGGGATAAAGGGTGGGTGGGGTAAGAAAACCTCTAAGTTAAGAATGGGGTCTTGGAATATAGATACTTTACAAGATAAGTCCATAGATCTTGTGAAGATTCTTAAGAAGAGAATGATTAACATAGCTTATGTCTAGAAAATGGCGTGGGTAGGTTCTAAGGCGCGAGATGTGGACGAGTATAAGTTATGGTATTCAGGAGGTGTGAGGAATAGGAATGAGGTAGGGGTTTTAGTAGATGAAGAGCATTAGGAGCAGGTGGTACAAGTAATGAGGGTTAACGACAGGTTGATGTTGATAAAGTTGGTGGTTGGAGGGTCTACTCAGAATATTATTAGTGCATACGTACTGCAAGTAGGCTTGTACGAGGAGGAAAAGAAGAGCTTTTGGGAGAGCTTGAACGAGATTGTGATATGTGTGTCGACCAATGAAAAGTTTTTCATAAGAGGGGACTTCAATGGGTATATTAGGTCATCTTCCAGGGGTTATATAGAGCTGAATATATGCTTTGGATTTGCGAATAGAAATGAAAGAGGAGTGTCACTTTTGGAGTTTGCTAGAGACTTTAGGTTAGTGATCTCGAATTCGAGCTTTCCGAAGAAGGAGAAGCATTTGGTTACCTTTCATAGTTTGGTCTCCAAAGACTTAGATAGAATTTCTTCTCCTTATGAAGGGGATAAAAGGATTTCTAGAAATTGTAAGGTTTTTTCGAAGGAGAACCTTCCAACCCAACATAAGCTTTTGGTAATGAATTTAGAGATAAAGATGACGAGTAAAAAAAGGATTGTGGATGATCGACTTAGGATTAGATACAGAAGCTTGATGATGGTCAATGCCCTACAGATAGGAAAAAAGTTTTTGGAGATAAGGGATTAGGACAGTAGAGGGGATGCATACAGTATGTAGGATAAGACTGCCTGTTGCATTAGGGACACAATAAAAGAGGTGTTGGGTGTCTCACATGGTGGTTTAGGTGGATGCCAAGGGGATTGGTGGTAGAATGGAGAAGTTCAAGTGAAGGTAAAGGCGAAGAAGGGAGCCTATGCAAAGTTGGTGGAGAATAAGCTCGAGGAGGAGAAGCGGTGAAATAGGGATGAGTATAGAAAGGAGAGAAAGAAGGCGAAGTTAGTCTCAACGGCAACTAAGACAATCGATTTTAAGAGACTTTATGAAGAATTATAGGACGCGTATGGGGATAAGAAATTATATAGGCTAGTCAGGATGACGGAGTGGTAGTAGTGTGACCTTGACTAAGTGAAGTCTATCAAGGGAGAGGATTGTAAAGTTATGGTAGAGGATGTCCACATTAAGAAGAGATGACAATCATACTTCCATAGGCTTTTGAATGATGCAAGAGACACATATGTGGTGCTAGGTGATTTGGAGGACTCAGAGAGTTGCTGCGATTATGGCTATTTTAGGCATATTAGATTGGAGGAGGTTAATAAAACATTCGTAAGATGCATAAGGGTAAAGTGATTGGGCCAAATGAGATTCTGGTGAATTTTTCAAAGAGTTCTGGAGGGTAGGTATCGAATGGATAAACAAGTTGTTTAAAGTCATTTTCAGGACGATAAAGATGCCTGAAGAGTGGAGATAAAGGACAATAATTCCATTGTACAAGAACACGGGTGCCATCCAAAATTGCAACAATTATAGGGGTATCAAGTTTCTAAGTCACATGATGAATGTGTGGGAAAGGGTAGTTGAGTTGAGATTAAGGAAGACGGTGACTATCTATGAGAATTAGTTCGGATTCATACTGGGATGATAGACTACTGAGGCGATACATTTGGATAGGAGATTGGTGGCTAGTACAGAGAAAGAAAGAAGGATTTACACATTGTATCCATCGATCTATTAAAGCCTTACGATAAAGTACCAGAGAGGTTTTTTAGAGGTTCTTGGAGGCTAGAGGTGTTCCCGTGACGTAATTTAGGGCAATTAAGGATATGTTCGATTGAGCTAAGACTCTTGTAAGAATTGTGGGAAGAGACTTAAATTATTTTTCAATTTTCATAGGGTTGAAGCAAAGATCAACCCTTAGCCAATTTTTTGTTGCATTGGTGATGATGCTTTGACGCAGGATATTCAAGAAAAGGTTCCTTGGTGAATGTTGTTTGCAGATGACGTAGCTTTAATTAATGAAATTCGAATAGGAGTTAATGCCCCATTAGAGGTTTGGAGATAAACTCTTGAGTCTAAAGGGTTTAAATTGAGCATGTATAAAATGGAGTATTTGGAGTGCAAGTTCTATGAGGTGATGCAGGAGGAGGATGTGATAGTGAAGTTCGATACTCAGGCTATCTGTGAGAAAGATAGTTTCACGTGTCTGGGGTCTATGATCCAGGGTAATGGAGAGATTGATGAGGATGTTTCCTATTGTATTGGTGGGTTGGATATAATGGAGGCTCGTATTTGGGGTCTTGTGCAATAAGAAAGTGCCCCTTAAACTGAAAGGTAAATTTTACAGAGTTGCAGTTAGACCAGTTATGTTGTATGGTGCATAGTGTTGTCCAGTTAAAAACTCTCACATTCAGAAGTTAAAAGGTGGAGGAGATGAGGATTTTGTGATGGATCTGTGGGTTTACTAGGTGTGATTGGATCCAGAATGAGCTTATTAGAGGCATGATGAGGGTGAGTGCAGTGGGAGATAAGATATGGGAGGCGAGATTGAGATGGTTCAGACATGCACTTAGGAGGGATACAAATTCCCATGTATGGAGGTATGAGAGGTTAGCGAGGAATGGATTCAAGAAAGGAAGAGGTAGATTGGAAAATATTGGAGAAAAGGTGATATTACAGGACTTGAAGAAGTTACAGCTTATCGGGGACATGACCCTAGATAGAAAGACGTGGAGGACGAGTATTAGGCTAGTAGGTTTGGGGTTAGTTTTGTTGGGTAGTAGGTTTGTTGTCGTAGGGGTTTAGGAGTCATACTACCTTAGGTGTAGAGTTTGGCTCCCAGAGTTTTAGTAGGTTTGTTGCTTCATGTAGTGTGAGTTTACTAATATTTATTGATAGCCTTGCATTTGTTGTTGTCATATTATTTTTCTTATTGCTTATTGCTTTTTCTTTCTATTATGCCTGGCTAGTATATTACGCGTTTGTTATATATTTAAATTTATAGTTTAGATTTTATTTTATATTTTATAAATTTTACTATCTTGAACCGAGGGTCTTCCGAAAATAGCCTCTCTACCTGGCTTAGATAGTGGTATGGACTGCGTACATTCTACCCTCCCCAGACCCCAAAATATGTGAGAATATACTGATATGTTGTTGTCATAAGACTTAATTATATTTATTAAGGACCAACCAACAAAACAATAATGAAAATAATAAAATGATGATGATAATAATGATTCAGTTCGTTAAAGCTAAACCTAACCTGTCATACCAAACAACTACATAAACTAATTAAGAAGCGAAACAGAACAGTATTGTTAGTTACTAATCTCAAGAAAACTAAATATTAATTACTAAAATGTGGCTGAGAACTTCTTAATTACAACTTAAAATTAAAGAAATAAAGCCCTCACTAAAAAGTGGTAGACATAATAGAAGTACGTTACAGTAAAAAGGCAAGATATATATAACAAGGGGCAGAGAATAGAGAGTTCACTAAAAAGTTGGATGGCATATTGAAAAGTAAAAGCAACTTGTAAAATTATTATGACATACAAATTTGTTTGGGGTCTATAGTCAAAGGTTTAACCTTGGTGAATCTTTTCTGTTTTGGCTAAACCAAGTACGCTATGCTAAAGCAGTAATCTGATGATTTACTTTTTAACAGATTCAAAAAGCCACTGTTACTAATTCTTTTGTATATGCTGATTTCTGCTATATTAAGGGGAGGAGCTAGCTAGGATACCTCTAAGGAGTTTATTCAAACTCTCTTTACCAATGGTTGAATCTCTTACTTACATGTTATATAGAATCTTCTTAATAAATATTCCGATTCGGTAGTGTTTTGGTATATATATATATACATTTTGGTACATTTTATTTGTATGTGAGTCAAGAAAACACACGTTTCAATTTTAGCTTAGCGATAAACAATTGAGAAGAAAACAAGTAACATAAATGGACAACCGAATATAGTAAATAAATAGAGATTAGGAGTGAATCAAAGGGAGACCCAAGAAATCGTTTTAATGATGTGTAGCTGCGAATGGCTGAGCAAAGGCTCTTAGAATGAGAGAAAGCAAAAAGGGAAGCGTAAAGGAGAAGACTAATGCTAAACAACTAAGCTTGAGAGAAAACTGTTGCTTAAAGAGTAAGGGTGGATGGAGCATGATCCTTTAACATAGGATGATTGTACCTATTTATAGGAAAAATAAGGTCAATCCTCGACCAATCATGACACAGTATTCCCTTCGACACCTGTCCTTTATCCATTGGGGGATGCTATCCACTAGTACTGTACACTTGACTCGACAATGTTGGGTGCTGCCCTGGCGCCAGTGCCCTCTAACACATTGACTTTTTTGTCGGCTTCTTGTATGTCGTCACCATATTTATTTGGTCACAGGCATCCTTGCTGTCTCGAGCATTCTTTACTGTCTCAGAAGTCTCTACAGTCTCGGGCACCTTTTGCTACATCTTGGCACCTTTTTCTCCAGCTCGATCACACGATCTATCTGGCCATCCTTGTGATGGTGTTGTTGCAATACAAACCTCGGTTTTACCAGGCCCATTCTTGGACTAACTTGGATCGAATAATTTTTATCCTATCCAGATAGCCCCTATATTTTTTGATCGCACAATATTATTTGGGCGGAAACTAAAAAGAAAACTCTTCTCATTGTCGATTAAGACATTGTTTCTCAAGGGAACTTTCCTAACTTCTGAGAGACCTATCGAGGGGCCTAGTTGTCTTACTTTATTAAAGAAATCTTGAGCCTTTAACAAACCGGTCCCGAGGTCACTAGTGTTGTCACCTCGATCCTTGTGTTTCAGTGTGACTAAAAGTGTATCTACTTAACCTTTTCCTTTATCATTCCCCATGTATTCATTTCTTTCTCATTCTTGATCCTTTCTATCTTTCAAATCATCGTTCCTTTGGATCGTGTAAATCTATCACCTTGAATTACAAAGCCCACATTCCTGATTAGAATCAATTTGATGGTGAAAATTAAGTACCAATCTTCTACAATGAAGCCGCAAAGAAAAAACCTAGTTCTTGCCTCTTTGAAGAAGTAGGAAAAAAAACCCTAGCTATGATATTGATTTGCCAAAAGATTTATGAATTAAGTGTTGATGTATTTATATTATTTTTGTGAGAATCCAAAAATTCATGAGTTTAGCCCAAAATTTCAAAGGAATTACCTAAAATAACCATACATAAATGAACTAGAAAAGTTGCTGGAAAGACTCTACAATTCGTGGAGTGGCATTTCACGGCTCGTGAAGTAAATCTTCACGAGTCGTGGGGTGAAATAAGCTCACCAGAAAATAGGAATACACACCATGATAGGTCCATGAGACTTGGATTGCAACTCTACTAGTCGTGGTCTTGGTTTCATACTCCACAGACAAAACGTTTAGTCTTTCGGTTTGTATACGATGATTTGACAGTAAAGGTCATGGTCTTGTATAGTATGGGTTATGTTTGGTCTAGTGGACCCTTACTAGTGAAATGGGAAGCTGATGGACTCACTCAATGAAACTCAGTACGAGTTGTGGTCTTTATAACCACTCATACTATTGAAGTCTAGGACTCGTGAAGTGACTTCACTGCTAGACATGCTTTAGTAAAAGGGTCATAACTTTTTACTTCGAACTCCAAATTAAACGTGGTTTATTAAGTTGGAAGATAGACTCAAAGAACTTTCTAATGATAGATGATGGGTCTTAAATCGTTATAGATCAAAATATCTGGTCGTTTAAAGTTCACCCAAGCACGAAGTAACATCAAACTAAGTAAATTTGAAAGGGTCTTGAACCCAACTTTGGGTTATGAGTTAATTATGACCTCAAATCACTTCCAACACACTCATACCACACTTATCTTAGGATATTATCACCAAAGAACAAAATTCAAGGTATTATAACAACAATTCAAGTAATATCATAGTTTAACAAATCATCAAGTAGGCTCATTTTTCCCACTTATTCATTTCTAAAATTGATATAATAGATAATATAAGTTTTCTCAGAAGCATTCATGTAATCCTGAATCGCAAAACAATTAGAAAGCAAGTGGAAAAATTAGCAATTAATTGTTAATAATTTATAAAAAGCCATTAAACCTCAACTTGTCTTAATTTTGATTAAAATAGCTACTCAAGTGTCTTTCCCTTCCAAATGGCCTCTATTCGAGTGGAATCTAGTCACCATACAATAATATACACTAATCAACACCCGAAATCAAATAATTAAGGTTTATATAAAAAACTACATTGGTCTCACATCAAGATCGAATTTTGATAGTAAAATAATGTTACCCATCACTATGGGATGTCAAATATTAAGTTTCATAGAAAACCAATTCAATTTTCAAGTTTTCCATCATTTTCGAGTCCAATAATTAACCACTATTTTAGGAGTCAAAACCATGAGATTTCAACAAAAATTCATGTTAAAGTATCTTAGATTTAATGGAAGTAGGTTTAAGAAACTTACCCATTTGATTAGCCTTGAAAACCTTGTTCTTCTATGTAAAAAGTGGGGGTTTTAGTGTGAGTTTGCATCATAAAATGACCAAAAAGACATAAAAATTCTATTTTAAATAGTTTCGACAACCATACGCCTCAACGCGATTGTGCTACCTAGCCACAATCACGCCTGAGCAAGATATGGTCATTTACCACGATAGTGTTGGAGAGCTGCAATGGCGAGGATAGTAATTAGGGTAATTATTGTGATCGTTCTAGCCTACCATGATCATGAAGGATAGGTCTCGGACACCTAGCGCAATCGGGTACCTACCACGATCGGGCCAATAGCTGTGACAACACCAGTCTTGACGGCAAACAACAATAACTCAAGGATTTACATGAACCCCGTGCAAACAAACCAAATATGCACATATACTAATTTTGATATTCTAGACTCAAAGAAATCATCAAATCACACATACGATGTCCCCTTGACCTGATACCATTAAGAGGCCAAAAACTAACTTTTCATCAAAAAGGTTAAATGCTACCGGAACTTGCATGAACCAAGGAGACCCTCATTCTAGGCTAAATTTCACTCCCCAAATCCAACGAAACCATCATATTTTTGATTTGTCCACTCTAAGAATAGACGATGAACCAAGTCAACGCTTTCACTAATAACTCAACATTTAGCATGTCTAAGCGCTCAAATTCACAACGGAAGGTCTAGAATACAAAATAAAAGTGTAACTAGACCAAACTTGATATTTTGGAGCTGATGGAATTAATAGAATTCTGATATGAGAAGTTGTACTATCGATGAGCCCTGGAGTTCCTTATTTTGAACATAGAGACTCCAAAACTAAGAATTCTCAAACTTTTCTACCGAATATCATCTCACACCCGAACCGACAATAGAAACACACTTAGTTTGACCTAACGAGGCTATGGGAAGGGAAAAATAGTTAAAATACTCAGGAAAAAAAAACAACCTTTAGGTTCATTACATTATCAAACTTATCCACAATGAACTCATATACTGCAAAAATCATTTTTTATGACTACTTCAAGAACTATCTTATGATTATCAAGGCGTTACTAACTAATAAAAATTAACTTTAAACTACTTGTTCTAATTTTCAAGTATTTAGGCTTGGATCTTTTCAATCAAACTAAAAAACTAAAACAAGAACATCATGAGATAGATAAGTGTAGCAAGAATTAGTAACAAAAGTAAGAAAAAGTAAAAGAGATAGAAGTATCTCTCCGCTCTCATTTCAATTTTTTTATGAGGGAGAGAAAGAGAGGAAGAAAAAGAGTAATGAAGGATCTAATTCCAAAAAAAATTCTCATCCTCTTCTTTCGATTATCTGTTCGGACGCGTAGAAGAAGGAAAAACATGTTGCTCGAGAAAAGGGGAATGCAAATGTACTTGATCTACAATGAGTATCATTAGAGACTCCTTGGAACTCCGAAAAGTCATGTGAAATAAAAAGAAAATACATATAATTCAAAGTAATGAAAAAGAAAGTCAAATAAATACTAAAATATATAAGGCCATGGCAGATCAATATCTCGCTTGGAGCTTAATTCACGTTCAGATTTTTAGGAAAACTATTATCATTCAAAATGTAAAGTTTTTTCTTTTTATCTAAAATATCAATTCTAAATACTATATTCAAATACTAATAATGGACAAGTCCTAAACTTGTAATGATCCTAAAGGTCATTTTTGTATTTTCTGAGTATTTTGATTGTTTTACCCTTCCCGTAGTCCTGCTATATCAAACTAAGTATATTTCCATTTTAGTTCTGATGTAGATGTGATTTGAGGTAAAACAAATTGAGAATTTTGAGTTTTTAAGTTAAAATGAGAAACTATAGGGGTCATATAGAGCTTAAGACCTCGTATCAGAAATTAGTTAGTTTTAATCAGCTTTGAAATGTCGAGTTTGGTCTAGTTACACTCTTGTTTTCTATTTTAGACCTTCTGTGATGCGTTTGAGTGTTTAAATGGGTTAAAGTTGAAGTCTTAAGTGAATTAATTAACTTGGATCAACATTTAATCTTAAAGTACATGGATCAGAAATTTGATAGTTCCATTGGGTTCAAGAGGTGGAGTTTGACCTAGAATGAGGCCTTTTATATTTTTCTTGAGACCCAGGGGTATTTTGATCATTTTAGTATTTTTAGTTAAAAATGAACCCTTAATGAGTATCGAGTCAAGAAGACCTTCTGTTATGCGTGATTTGATGGTATCATTTTATCCGAAACTTTGAAAATATAATGTTTGTATATATGGTTTGTTGTTGCATTTTGATCATTGTAGTATTTTTAGTTAAAAGTGGACCCTTAACGAGTATTGAGACAAGGAGACCTTGTACACGTGATTTGATGGTACCGTTGGATCTGAAACTTCAAAAATACAATGTTTGCATATATGGTTTGTTGTCGCAGGATTATGAACGAATCCCGAGAGTCCATTTAGGGTTATTGTTGTTGTTGTGAATAGTTGTTATTGTTGTTTCTGTTTCATCCCCTGAATCTCCATCACGATCGCATAGCTCGTGTCGTGATTGCAGAGACATGGGTTGTTGTGGATTCGCAGAGACCTGGGTTGCTGTGATCGCGTAAGGTAATTGTCCTGGGCATCTCGATCGTGTGGTTGGCTGACGCAATCGCGATGAAGTCCCTGTTCACGTGGGACTTTTTAAAACAGAAAGTTGCATTGTTCTGCTTATTCTTCTCATGCAAACTCGTCCCAAACCCTATATTTTAACATAGTAGAGCAAGGTTTTAGACGTTAATCACTTGGGAAAGTTTCCTAATCATTATTTCATCCATTTATCATCACTTTAACATGATTTCCATAAAACAATTCATGGTTTTGAAGCCTAAGACAATGGGTTAAATGTTGAACTAGAAAATGATTAAAAATTGAGATTTTTGTAATGAAATGGAATAATATTTTGATGAAACTTAATATTTAACATCCCATAGTAATGGGTAACATTATTTTACGATTGAAATTCGATCTTGACATGTGGTTCCGGGGTCGATTTTTGCATACACCTTGACTACTTGAAATTCAATTTGATTAGTGACTGT
This sequence comes from Withania somnifera, assembly GCA_039654485.1. Classification (NCBI taxonomy): domain Eukaryota; kingdom Viridiplantae; phylum Streptophyta; class Magnoliopsida; order Solanales; family Solanaceae; genus Withania; species Withania somnifera. The sequence continues at coordinate 13,473 of JBDJHY010875927.1, forward strand.
TTTCTTATAATTATTGTTTGAGTCATTATATTATGCGCAGTTGGAGGCTAATTAAAAGGGTAAAGCGCTTGAGTATCTTGGTTCTTCGAAATTAAGGTAAGTTGAGGTTTAGTGGCTTTTTATAAATTGTTACCAATTGCTTGCTAATTGTCCCAATTGCTTTCTAATTGTCTTGTGGCTTAGGATGATGTGGGTGCTTCAGGAAAATTAATATTATCTATCGTGTTGGTTTTGAAATGAATAAGTGGGGAAAATGAACATATTTGATGAATTGTTGAACCATGATCTTACTTGAATTGTAGTGTAAATTGTTATTAGAAACATGGTGTTGGAAATGGAGACTTGAATAAGATTTGAGTCCTAATAATATACTTGTTGATGAAAATATTCACGATAAATAAATGACAACCTTGATATCGAAAATATTGATGCCCTGGAGGCTAAATTGGAATAATAAGTTTATTCTTGATAGAAATTGCCTAAGAGGGCTTTATGTGTTAAATTATAACCTCATCCTGTGACACTTTCTATCGTTGATTTGTGATAATTAATACTATGCCTTGATGAGATCATCTTATTTTTTGATATTGATTTGTTTGGCTATGAAGCCTTGATTGATATTTTGGTAAAGTTACAGTCGAGACTGTGACTGGGTGTCTATATTATGATGATAGCATATTGTGAACAAGGCATAGCCGAAGCTCTGATTGGGTGCCTATGTTATTAAAAAGACACAGCGGAGGTCTTGAACAAGTGTCTAGATATTTAAAAGGTATAGACAAGGCCCTGATCGGATACCTATTTGTGATGATTGATGTTGGATATTATCGATGAGTTGGGAAAATGCCATCTATGATGAGTTGTTTCTGGGCTTAAGACCTCTATTGATGACTTTGGTTATTGTCGGACTTGACTTTTGTGATATTTCATTTCCATTTATGACTTGTGAAGTTGGATATTTTCTCATATTTGTTGTATCTGTTTTAAACTATTGTTGGGCTCCTGAGTATTTATTTCAGGTTGTAGTATTGTTGGAGGAATAGTTGGGAGATTAGGGTGAGTTTATTTCTTTTTATAGTTAGCCAGCCAATGGCGCTGCTGAGTAGCGTTGTTTTAGTACTCACTCTTGTTTTTCTGCACTGTTGTGCAAATACCGAGCCCCGGACTTCGTGACCTTTTGCTCCTCATTCCAGGAATATTTAAGCTGTCTGAGGTAGCTTATTGTCTCTCCATTAGTGCCACAGATTCTTTATCTTAGTATTTGAGTCTTTACTTTCTAGAGACTTGTTAAAAACTAATGTTTTCCTTGTATAAAATTCTTATATTTAGTGGCTTATGACAGTGAAAATCAGTCCTTGGGTTATGGGTTATGTATTTGGATTTATACCTCTAGCTTTATTATGATCATTATTCGGACTTATTCCACTTATTTATTGTTATTACTTTCTGCTGTTAACT